>CM038111.1:9081760-9216972 GCA_001642375.2 Mentha longifolia | reverse complement strand
ACATATCCAATAGTTAAAAAACATATATTTATTGTTAAAGTGTAATATTTAACATTTTATTAATTCACATCAATAAATGTTGGTGACGCATTTTAAATAAAAGATCCTACAAACATATTTAACTATAGATAAAAATTGTAAAAATTCGAAAACAAATGAGCAAATTATAATGAATTAAAATCTTAAAATTTATATTATATTGGAGTAAATAAGTATTTATTTAAACTTTGATTCACTGTTTTAAGTTCATCAACTCATATTCTGATGATAGGCGAAAGTCAAAATATGGGGAAAAAAATGGAAAGACAGATTTTAGGCGAAACAGCACGGCATTCAATTCCATACTTCAGATTCTAATTAGACTTTCGATATTATTTCCTCAAAAAAAAAAAAAAAAAAAAAAACTACCTTAAATTTAATCAAACCTGAACTAACTCAAGACTTTTAGACAAGCTCAAAATTTCCAAGTCAAACTCAATCCCAATTTAATAAGAAATTAATATATTAAAAAAAAAAAAAACCTTTCAATTTAGCAAGACTATATTATAAGCAACTAGTAAGTTTCCCGTGCGATGCATGGGAGTATTTTATGATAATATATTAATATTATGGCAAATAATATAACGGTATATTCAAACTTTTTTACACTATATACCTAAATTGATATTGTATCATATTTTAACTTAATTTTAAAATAAAAATTAAACTATTTAAGTAGAAAAAAATTGAGGATTCTATATACATTCAATTACTATTTTTTACTCTCCTTTTACATGTTGTTGGGAACCTTTTTACTCTTTGAACTAAGTTTTGATAATGGTATTAGAAACCACACTTAAACAATAGACTTTAATTGGAACAGGCTGGTCTCCGTGTTTGGATCAGTCAAGCTTAACCCGAGCAGGTTGCTATGTAAAGGTCAAGGTTGGTAGTGCAACCTTGTACTTATTTTACTCAAACCTGTCATAACGTTCCCTTATGTAATCTGTCTATGTAACCTGCTCCAACCAATACTCGAAGATCTCGTACGAAGGTTACAGAAGACTGAAGACAGTTCGAGGTATAGGAAGCTTAACCTGCAAAGTACAACCTGAGCTGTGGCTGAGGAACCTGTCCTCAACTCAACGACCATAATTGTGTCAGTGTACGGTTCTGCATGTCCTGACACACACAACGGCTCTATTACAAATGCTTCTCTATAAATACCTCAAGACATTCAAGAAAGAAGGTACGGGAAACTCAAATTACAAGCTGAAACGCTGCAGAAATCTCAAGCTAAATATTCACACAATCAACACTCGAAATCTCTAGAGCTTTCCCAAGTGTTGATCTTTGTAGATTTCTATTCTTTCTAGAATCTGTCTTACTAGAACACAATCCA
Source organism: Mentha longifolia (assembly GCA_001642375.2). Classification (NCBI taxonomy): domain Eukaryota; kingdom Viridiplantae; phylum Streptophyta; class Magnoliopsida; order Lamiales; family Lamiaceae; genus Mentha; species Mentha longifolia. The sequence goes on along the minus strand of CM038111.1, from coordinate 9,215,591 downwards.
CACTCTCACTACCATCATTGTTGATATTCAGTGTAGTTGATAGAGTTATATTCCAAACAGTGATAGCTTTTCACAGCTTTCCAGTTTGATAATTAGTGCTAGTTGTTTAGCATCAGTAAGATTGTAAGTTTGTATGTAAAGTTAGAAGAGACACGACTCAAGATTCGTGCTAGATTCAGTCTAAAGAAAGACTTGAATTTGGACTGGAACCTCCACCAGTGTTAAAAGGAGCGAAATCTCAAGTTAAGGGATTATAGATTCGACGGGATCTGGCGTGGACGTAGGAACTGTTTACTCCGAACCACGATAAAAACTCCTCGTGTTTCTCTCTCTTACCATTATCTTTATTTACACAGTTTGCATGATTCACAACCTGCATCACTATAACCTGTCTTGCATGAACACTTATCTGAATTAAAGTTTTCTTTGAAAACTGTTTCGAAAACTGTGTTGAAAACTGTTAGCCAACCTTTCCACCAAACTTCCGCACGCAGGTTAGTTTTGCAAGCTCAGCAGTTCACTGTTTGAGCTGGAAAAACTAAACTGCTCTGATAAACTGAAGTGACGACTCAGTAAGATCAAATTGTTTTGAAAAGTCAAAACTGTTGGCTAATTGGTGTATCCCCCCCCCATACACCAATATCTGTTTATCGGGACCTACAAGTGGTATCAAAGCGGTGGTTCTTTTGACCACTGCTTCTGAATACTAGAAGCTTTTTGTGCTTAAGTGTCAAATTGAACTAGATCACTGTATCTGCAAACTGCGAATATATAAACTGTCAATATGGAAGCTTCACTTCTCCGTGTCTGTGAAGACTTTTCTATACAGGGTTATGAAGACTGAGTTTTTGAATAAAGATGTGCCTCCAAGCTCATCATGTGCTGATGTGGGATGTCATCGAGAATGGTCCCACACCTATCCTCGAACCCTACGAAACCGATATATCTGGAGATAAAGCATCTGAAGCAATGTATGTGCCAAAGATCAAAGATCCCAGAAAATACACAACTGAGGAAAGAAAGGAAGCTGGACTTGACAGCTTTGCTAAAGGATTAATCTCGAGCACAGTTAAGGGCGTCCACCTGGCCAAGATAAGAAATCTTGGAACTACTAAGGAGATGTGGGACACCTTAAAAGCAATAAGTCTTGGATCAACAGAGATGCTGGAAAACAAGCTGTCAGTGGCATGCAGTAAATTTGAAGAATTCAAAATGCAGCCAATGGAAACCATTGATCAACTCAAGAATAGATTCACAATGATTACCTTGGAGATCGCGGCTCTCAAGAAAGATAAATACACTCAGCGCGAACTCAATCTCAAAGTAATCCAATCTCTTCCAGCAAGCTGGCATGTGTACAGTGCCATGCACCGTGGCAGGTCGGACATCAGCAACCTGTCAACTGAGCAATTGTTTGATCTGCTCATCGGGAATGAGTTTGAAATGATCAGACTGCACGGGTCAGAACAAGCATCTTCAAGCAAGAAGACCGAGCCCGAAAAGAAAGAAAAAGATGCTGCATTCAAAGCTGCATCAATTACAGAAGAAAGAGCAATCCCAAAAGATCTATGCTCTAAAATGGAAAAATTGTTGAAGGACTATGCACTTATGGCTAGAAGGAATGAAAAGCTTGAAAAACGCTTCAACAAATTCCGCAAATATCACAAAGATTTCAAGAGAAATCAAACCACCTCCTCTTCCGACAAGAAAGGTGAAGGTATATCAAAACCCTCTAAATTCAAACACTCCCACGGGTGGTTGTTTTGAATGTGGCAGACCAGATCACTATAAGTCAGAATGTCCAGACTTATCAAAGGCTGAACGCGAAGAGCTCCGCGCAAGAAGAGATCAAAAGCTTAAGGAGCAGCGCAATGCCATGATCGCAGCTGAGGAAGAAGCCAAAGCTGTTGCCACATTATCAGACTCAACCTCCTCCGACGAAGATGACGATGATGAATTGGATGAGGAGGAATGTCGATTAGCTGATGAAGAACTTGAATATGAGGAATGCTTCGTGGGAAAAGATCTCGATCTTGTTCAAAACAAGGTTGATACTAGAACCTCTTTTTCATATTCAGCTAACCCTGAACATGCAGGTATTGAGATACCTGAAATGCCAACGTATGAAGAGTTTCAACAACAGCTTGATGACTACAAGAAACTCTCAGAAATGTTCAAACAAGTAGTCATAGAAGGATCCAAGCTGGAGGGTGAAAACTTGAAGCTCAAAGCTGCCTTAGATGGAAGCTTCACTCCATATGATGAAGTAAAAGAGGAGATGGAAACCCTAAAAGTCCAAGTGGGTAAATCAGCCTTAAGGGAAGAAAACCTTAAGGAAATGCTTATCAAGAGGGACAGTGAGATAATCAAACTGAATGGTCAACTCACAGATCTCTCAAATGAGCATGAAAAGCTGTTGCAGAAAGAGCTCAAGCTTCAACAAGTCCTAATAAGAATGAACAAAAATGGCGAAAAGCTTGAAGTCTTGCAAGCTGCCCAGAGACCTGCTCAGATAAAGTTTGGCATCGGATTCCATGGTCAAACTAGCGAAGTAAAGGATAAAGAGAAGGTCCTGTTTGTAAAAGAAAAAGGATTGGCTGAAGGCAAAGATCATAACAATCTGCCAGATAAACAAATCAAATTGAAGAATCCAGCCCGGCAACCTCAAGCAATCCTGATAAAAGAACATGGAAAACCCATCAGGAAACAGTAGCTGAGACCGCCAGTAGAACAGCAAAAGGTTGTGCGACCTAGGAAACTGCATGGTCAACCTGCTTATCAAAAAGGAAGCCAACCTACTCAAAGAAAAGTGCAAACTGCTAACAAAGGAAAAGCAGTTTCTCAACCGAAAACTGCTCGACCTCAACAAAACTACTATGAGCAGTGGCCAAACCAACAGAGACTTGACAATGAAGGTTACTGGTACAACCATCATTGGTACCAATATCCTGAGCTGTCAAGTATGTAATATCGATTTCCACATGGAAGTGGATTTGTAAATGATCAATGCAGATGTGTTACATGGAGCAGTGCTATCGAAATGATCTTTATCAACCTGCTCATTACCAACTACAAACTGCATACTCAAATGGAACCTACTCAAATGTGCAACGGACCAAGCCACGAGTCAACAGGAGTTTACAAAAGAGGAAGCTTGGAAACCAAGCTGCCAAATCTCAACCTGCTAATAAAGCACCCAAATTCATATGGGTTGCTAAAACTGTCTAATTGCAGGATGGGAAAACTCAAAGGAGAAAGCGAGCAGCTCGCGGGGCGATCTGGATCATCAACAGTGGATGCACAAAGCATATGACCTGCGACAAAAGCTTGCTTACAAACTTCATTGAATATGATGGACCTCTAGTTGCTTTTGGAGGAGACTCTAAAGGGAAAACAAGAGGCTACGGTAATCTAATTGTTGGTAAAACAACAATATCTAATGTCACTTATGTTGAAGGTTTAAATCATAATCTCTTTTCTGTAAGCCAGTTCTGCTCTAACGGAAAAAGAGTAGAGTTTTCTGCTAATAAGTGTGCTATAAAGAACAAGGAAGGAGAAGAAATTCTTCTTACCGGTATTTTACAGGATAACTTGTACATAGTACAATGGTCAGATGAAAAAGAAACCTGTCTGGTCACCAAATCTGCACCTGAAGTAAGCTGGCTATGGCACAAGAAACTGTGTCACTTGAACTTCAAAGCCATCAACAAACTTGCTTGCAAGAAGCTCGCAGATGACCTACCAGATCAAGTCTACTACAAAGATCATGTTTGTGAGGCCTGTCAAGCTGGAAAACAGATCAAATCATCATTCCCAAGCATTGCAGCTCACAACACAAGTAGAATCTTGGAATTACTCCACTTGGATCTATTCGGTCCAGTGACTCCTAGAAGCATTAATGGTAAAAAGTACACTCTCGTTATTGTTGATGATTACTCACGATATACTTGAGTTATTTTCTTACATAAGAAGAAGGAGACACTAGTGGAGCTACATGCGCTACTCACCAAACTATCAAATATGAAGAACAAAAGTGTGATTTCAATCAGATCCGATCGCGGAACAGAGTTTCTTAATCAAATGATTGAATCATACTGCACCAAAAGTGGAATTACTCATCAAACTTCAGCAGCTCGCACACCTCAACAGAACGGTTTTGTTGAACGACGCAACAGATCACTAAAGGAAGCAGCTCGCACAATGCTGAATGAAACCAATCTTCCAAAGAAGTTCTGGGCGGAAGCAATCAACACAGCTTGCTACACTCAGAACAGATCAGTCATTCATGCAAGACATGGAAAGACTCCATACGAGCTGTGGAAGAATAAGAAACCTCGATTTAAATATCTTAAATCTTTTGGTTGTGTGTGTTACATTCATAATAATGGGAAATCACAGTTGAAAACTTTTGATAGCAAAGCAGATCCAGGAATATTTTTAGGATATTCAGAGATCAGCAAAGCTTTCAGAGTTTTTAACAAGAAAACTCATATTGTGGAAGTAACTCCACATGTTGTTTTTGATGAATCTATTTGTGAGTACAGGGAGACCCAACCTGATGAAAGTACAGGTACAAGTCAAAATCAAACAGGCTCCAACACGAAGTTTCGAGATGAAGTACTAATATGGAGTCCAACCGACTTGGAAGAAGAAGAAGCTTAGCCTGTACAAGATTCTAATTCACAAATTCCACCCATTCAGCAAGGGGGAATGAACCAAGGGGAACCGAAGCTCCTCCAACCAGCTCCTCTACAACTGATCCAGAAACTTCAATGGAACCTGCAGTAAATGCAGAACTGTCAGTGGATCAGCTTGCTGAACAACTTCAACAGCTTAACCCCTTCACTCCTCAACCTCTACCTAAGTTTGAAGATCCCATACCAGACCCTGAACCAATTCTCACAGAAGAAGAAATCTCTCGTCGAAGGAGATGGGTCGATGCTCATCCTGAAGATCTCATTGTTGGGAACCCAAGAGCAGGTGTGAAGACAAGGAGACAGATCGGTGAAAGCTGTCTATTAAGCTGTTATCTGTCCTACTCTGAACCCAAAACTGTTGAAGAAGCTCTTGCCGACCACGACTGGGTTACAGCCATGCAAGAGGAACTCAATGAGTTTAAAAGGAATGAAGTATGGTCACTAGTTGATCGTCCTACACATCAAGGAGTGATCGATGTAAAATGGGTATTCAGAAACAAGAAAGATGAGAATGCTGAAGTAATCAGAAATAAGGCAAGATTAGTTGCCAAAGGTTACTGTCAACAAGAGGGAATAGACTATGATGAGACCTACGCACCAGTAGCAAGATTAGAAGCAATAAGATTGTTTCTAGCCTATGCAGCTCATCAAAGATTCAAAGTCTACCAAATGGACGTAAAGAGTGCTTTCCTCAACGGAATCCTTGGAGAAGAAGTTTATGTTGAACAACCTCCAGGTTTCGAGGAAGCAGGTCCAGAGAAAGTTTACAAACTGCACAAAGCAGTATATGGTTTGAAATAAGCTCCCAGAGCTTGGTATGAAACGTTGTCTACATTCCTACTGCATTCTGGTTTTAAAAGAGGATCAGTCGACATAACTTTATTTACTTTCAAGTACAAGGATGATATTCTTCTTGTACAAATTTATGTTGATGACATTATTTTTGGATCTAGGTCAAAATTTCTATGTGACAGGTTTGGAGAACTCATGAAGTGTGAGTACAAAATGTCCATGATGGGGGAGATGAACTTCTTCCTCGGCCTACAAGTCAAGCAATCTGAGGATGGTATCTTTATTTGTCAATCCAAATATGCTAACGAGCTAACAACCAAATTTGGTGTCCAAGATAGCAGACCTCTAAAGATTCCAATGATTGCAAATGGCAAGATGGATCCAGATTCTGAAGGAAAACCTGCCAGCATAACTTTGTACAGGGGAATTATTAGTTCTTTACTTTACATTACTGCAAGTCGACCTGACATTTCTTTTGCAGTTGGAATATGTGCTCGGTATCAAGCTAATCCAAAGGAATCGCATCTAGAAGCAGCCAAGAAAATTCTTAGATATGTCAAGGGAACTGCAAACTTCGGTTTATGGTACCCTTGTGATGATAATTTTGAACTAACTGGCTATGCAGATGCAGATTATGGAGGATGCAAACTGGACAGAAAGTCCACATCAGGGACCTGTCAGTTTCTTGGAAGCAAGTTAATCTCTTGGTTTTCAAAGAAGCAAACTTCAGTTGCTACTTCAACAACAGAAGCTGAGTACATGGCAATGGCAAGCTGTTGCGCACAGATTCTTTGGTTGAAACAACAACTCAAAGATTATGATGTCACTGTTTGAAAAGTTCCAATCTTTTGTGACAGCACAAGCGCCATAGCTCTCACTGTGAATCCTGTCTACCACACCAGATGCAAACATATTGATATAAGACATCACTTCATAAGAGATCACGTGGAAAAACAAGATATAACAGTTGAGAAAATCCATACTGACATCCAAAGAGCCGATATTCTAACAAAACCTCTCATGGAAGAGAGATTCAAAATGCTGTGTGGAAGGCTTGGAATGCTCAGAATGGATACACAGCCTAAGTCAGAGAATGGCAGCAGTTCACAAGCACAGGTCAGCCAAGAGCAGACTGACTTGGAAACTGCAGACTAACAAAATGGCAGTTCACTAGTACAGAACAGCCAAAGACAGACAGTCCTGGAAACTGCAGCTCACGAGAAGCAGTGAGGTGACACGCAGCTTGAAGCCACAAACTGCGTTGAAAGTCAACTATCACCGGTCAACCTTTAAGGGGGAACTGGAGATATCGTATCAATCTCCATTTAAATCTTAGCTGAAATTATTTCCTTTACCCATATATTCTGTCATATATGTTTTTCTTTTCTGTTAAGAATTTGAAAAGTTTTTCACGAAAAACAAGGAATGCATATCTATTTATCATATCTTGACCGTTGGAGGTCTATAAATAGAAATAAAAATTCTCGATTTCATTACGCGTTTCTTGAAATCCTTTGAAATCAAATTTCAAAATAACCTTCACTCTCTCTAAGAAATTTCTTTCGTTCTTTCATCTTCATAAACTCATAATTTCATAATCCTCACTCTCTCTCCACAAAAATGTCTACAGATTCATTGAATGCTCAAGTGAAGAAAGCAGCCCCTCTCATCTTTTTTGAGAAAGTTGATGTGCTAGACTCATATGGATACAGAGGTTTGGATCAGATGATTGAGGCTATCACCCAATGTGATGGTTTCTTCAACATCATCACTCAACATCCACGAATGACGCTACCGGAAAATGTTGCTTATTTGCTGTGTTCTCTGGAATCAATGACCGGAGACCCAGCAATGGCAACTTTTCTTGTCAACAGCGAAGAAGAGCGGCGTCATCTTCTTCCACTCGTCCTTCAAGCCTACAGGTTATCGAATACAGGGGCTATCACAAAGGTTGATGATGTGCCCATGGAATCCGTCAACGATGTATATCAACAAGCTCTGTTCGAGCCCAAGAATACTTATGATCAGAAAACTTTCAACCGCCACGACCTGAAGTCCGAGTACAGATTTCTGTTCGAGTTCGTTCACAATGTGTTCTTCTCTTACCTAGGCTCGAACGAATCTGTCACTCTGTCGAAGTTTAAACTGCTAACTGCTGTGGTGAAGCAGTTGAATGTTAACTGGGCCAGGTTGTTAGTAAACCTGTTCATCAAGGAAGCTGCAGAGCTACCTGCTAGGATCAAGGCCAATATGCAACTTCGTCACGGAACTAAACTCTCTATCATTCTGCAGAGAACGCTTACAAATCGCGTATGGCGTGTCTGCACTGGATTTCCTGACGACAAGCTGGTTCCTCACACCTGCAACCAGTTGATCATGATTCTTGGCATCTTGCCTCACAAGATCAACAAGGCCAAAGGTGCAGCCAAGCTTCTGCTCACTGAAATGCGTGACTCAAAGGTGGATGTACCTGAAGACGAAGATGATAGCAGTGAAGATAATGAAGAAGACAGAGTCCAGGCTGAGTCAGTCAGAAAGGGAAAGAGAAAGCTGGAGGATCTGCAATCTGCGCCCTCTCAGAAGCGCATCACTCGATCTACTGCAGCAACCTTTGTGGAGGCAGATCTCACACCACCTGCGACCACAACGCAACCTGCCTCTCCACAGGTTGGAGTGAAACCTGCTGTCGAACAGTCCCTCAGCACCCTCCAGGTTTCCCGTCCAAAGCTCAGTCTCAAGCTCCTGTCACTGAAGCTCCTACATCCTCTCTCAACAGCTCCACAGCAGTGGACCAGATGTTAGCCTTCTATAAAGCAGAGTTTCTTAAGATGTCTCGAAGGCTCAACATGCTGGAATTGGAGAGCAAGCTGTACATTGATGAAAAGGTTGCAGCCTTGCAAACTGAGAACGCCAAGCTGTGGGAATTCATCAAAGCTCACATTGGTGAAAAGGATGCACAAGAGCAGTTCACAAAGGACAGAGGACAGTCCAGCTAGATAAAAGCTGTGAACTGATAACCAGTGGAACCTTTTTGATCAGAAACTGTGAATAAGACAGTTTGAATAGGGAAGTGTAATGGATGACCTGTATCAGTCTCCATTTTCTTAATCAAGTTTTATATATGTCAAAGATATGCCTTAATTATTCCAAATATTCAAATTTCAATGAAATATTTTTGCTTCACTTAATCAATTATATACCTTATCAATCATTTTCATTTATTGAAGCATGTGTTTTGTTATTTATTGAAATCTTTGTTAAGGATATTTTGACACAGTACTTAACATTCTTGCTTCACTTTCCATGTATGTCAAAAAGCGCATGCAAAGTATCAAATCCGCATTTAATGCGAGACGACGGTTGAGTGATAGGGTAGTGCGAGTGGGATACACAACATATCCCACGCGCCCACTATCTCACGGATTTCCAGGGATTCAATCCCATCCGTTGAATGGTTGATTTGTTTCAATCTCAACCGCCCGCTTTATGTTTTAAATAAGAATATAACTGTGCATCGTCGTTCCCAAATTCAATTTCTGCATTCTTCCGCTATTTTTCTCTGCAACTCTCTTTCAAAATATCACATTCACGTTCTCACTTAGACGTTCTTGAAATGGCAGGAGAATATACGTCTCAATCTCTACCATAAACAACCGAGCAGAAGATCCAATATCTACAGCAGTACATTCTCACAGAGCCTGCGGCAAATCTTTCAACCTATGATTACGCCAGCTTGAACGAAATGTACTCCGCCATCCAGGAAGCGGACGGATTTTACAAGATTATTACTCATGAGCCAAAATTCTGGCTTCCGCAGCAAGTCGCAATGTTCTTTCTATCATACTTTTGCCCGGAAGATGTCGACTCCGCCCTATTCCATCTTCCTTTACCTGGTGTGCCCGACGAGCCGATTCCGATCCTCTCGCTCATCTCCCGCACCTACGGCATCGCTGATTCAGGAACTGTGGAGATCCTGTATCACAAGCCAATGGGCTTAATTCTGGATGTTCCGGATGCAGATCTGGAAGCAGTTTACCAGAAAGCTCTGATGCAGCCTGCAGCCGAGTATGATGGCAAGAGGTTCTCACGCCCTCTGTTAAGACCTGCGTACAAAGCCCTCTTTGACTTTGTTCACAAAGTCTTCCTTGGTTACTCTGGTAACCATGACGCGGTCACTCCAGCGAAGTTTAGAGTGATGACTGCAATCGTGTAGCGTCTAAATGTGAACTGGGCCCGATTTCTCCTCAAGCTCCTTAATGAAGAAGTCAAGCAGCTCTCGATCACCTATGAAGGCGAAGTGGTGACCGACTTCCGCATTACCAGGAATCTGCGCCTAGGCACCAAGATCTGCTCTCTCATTCACTGCCTCCACCCCAACCTCAACTGGAGTGGAATGACTTATTTCAACAAGGAGAAGGTCCCCAAGGACCAGAAGCAGCTCAAACTCATAATTGGTGTCGACATGACCGTCTTTGCCAAGAATGATGATGTGGTGAAGCTGTTCCTGTACGACATGGGTCGATCTAACCCAGCTTGGGTACCACCAGAGCAGCGTGACGTTCGGAGAAAGAGACAGCTTGCCCCTAGCAAGCAGCTTGACAGACCTGCCAAGTCTGTGCGTATTAAATCTCCAACTCCCATATCACGCAGGTTGCATACGGAGTTTGCCTCCATAGAAGTTCAACACCAACCTGCTCGTCAACCACTTGAAGACATCCCAGAACAGACAGTCCTCGATGCACAGGTTTCAATACCTGTACCCTCTGTTCGTGATATCTTCCAGTCAACAGCTTCGGAGCAAGCTGGCCAAAGTCACAGCGAATCTCAACCGGAGGATGGCACAGATTTCGAGGAAGAAAATCCTGATACCTCCATCGTCATCCACCAGCAGTCCGGTGAAGCTTCTCATCATCACAGCTCGCCTCCAGAGCTTGACCTCCATCTCATCCTTTCATCCGATGATGATGATGTAGAAGAAGATCCGATCAAGACTGCCGCTGCCATGTTGGTCAACTCCATCGAGATCGACGCTGAGAAGACTGTCATCGAGTCTTTTCCTGGAATTGATCTCACTCCGGAGACAAGGCAGTTGGCAATTCGGCTACGTACTCTGCTCGATGGGAAGGATAGATCTTACTGCGACTTGAAATCAATCTTCCTCATTCACCCCATCGAACAACTAGAGATTGAAGAGCACAATCTCGGGAAGTATTTTGGCTATGCTTCCATTCCTGAAGCTCGCGACTGCTTCAAGAAGTTCGTCCTCTCTAGGATGAAGAGAGAGGCCAAGGTACTCAATGTCGACTTGAAACCTTTCTACTCTCACGATCGCGACTCTTATAATGACAGGTTTCTAGAGAATGAAGACTTCAGTCCAATTCCTTCTCCATCCCAGAACAGCGGAGACGCAGTGTCCGATCATGATCATGTACCGGTCTATTCTGTCGCAACTGCATGAACTCCTCTCACTGCTGTTCAAACAGATTTGAAGAAATTTATCATTGAGGAAGTTTCCAAGGTGAAGGCCACCGAGGTAGCTGAACATCAGAAGATTGCGGACAAAATTGACGCTATGGACACAACAGCATCTGCCATGCTGGAAAACATCAAGGCTGAAATGCCACAGGTTATCAAGGATGAAGTGGCAAGCCAGCTCGAAACCTTCATCTCCATGCGACTGAAAGCTGCAATGGACAAGCTGCTCCCCAACCAGCTGTCTGAACTAAAGGTCGCCTATGCATCTTCAGTTGACAACCTGCGATATGAGTTTGAACAGCTCAACCAGCTTGTCAACAACTTCTCTTCAAAGCTCGCACAAGCCTCATCCAGCTCTCTGAAGAAAGAAGAAGAGATGCAAGAGAACATCAACTCCCTCCTGCAGTTTAAGGAGAAAATAAGCACTGACCTGTCCTTAATCTCCAACGAGCAAGCCTCTCTCAATACCACTGTTCAACAATTAATTGATAATGCCGAAAAGGGGGAAGGGAAAGGCAAACGCACTGCTGCCAAAGCAAAGGGCAAGGAGAAAAAGGTCACCCAACCTCCTATCACTCAATCAGAAGCTGCTCCGCCTGTGACAGCTGTCCCTCAACCTGCTGCCCAGAAGATGTCTGAGCAAGAAAGGGCACAGGGAGAAGCCTCTCTTATTCGAATGATGGCAGAAGCTGGCTACACCGCAGATGAATGCGAGAATGAAGGCAAGCAGAAGCTGTTTCTCGAAGATCTGAGGAAACAGAGAGCAAGGGACAAAGCTCGCATCAGAAGCTTCTGAGGTCTTGAAAGCTGCAAGGATCAAGCTGACAAGAGAGAGCCAACTGATTGGCTACCAGTGGAAGATCAGCCTTTGTGGGACGAGTTCCTGAACCAGTTCATCTTACACCACTACTGGTTGCAGGTTGATGCTCGCTACACTGGTGATTCCAAAACTGCCTTTTACAACTGGATGCAAGCTTTTCCTGACCTGCGAATTCATTAAAAGAGTCCGTGCGAAAGCTGCAGAGGCGAAGGTCACAATCAATCCGCCCAAAATAGAGACCTTCCAACCTCCCACTGTCTGCGGCACTGATACTTCAGATATCGACCGGATCAATACTTTCATAAGGAATATCTCAGCTCAGTACGGTTGCAAGACCACAGGCTGTGATAAGTACAAGTCGATCCGTGACAGTATCTACGCAGCTATGGGATCTGTAAGCCTGGAGAAGATCGCTGAAGAAAGATTCAAGACTGTGAGGAAGTGACTTGATCGTTTTCTTTCATCTGTTATATCAACTCTGTAATCTGTGTACATCAATTCAGTTGATATTATAAATGAAAAATGATCATATTTTGTTCCTGATGACAAAATCTCATTGTCCAGGCCTCTGCATGTTATGCCTTAAATTTCCTAACACTTTTTCTCATGCAGCTGGCTGAACCTCAAACCTTGATTATGTTTTTGGTAAAGCTCTAATCTTCTAAGTCAAGATGTAAAGTGTGGGTTTCGGCATTATCAAAAAGGGGGAAATTGTTGGGAACCTTTTTACTCTTTGAACTAAGTTTTGATAATGCTATTAGAAACCACACTTAGACAATAGACTTTAATTGGAACAGGCTGGTCTCCGTGTTTGGATCAGTCAAGCTTAACCCGAACAGGTTGCTATGTAAAGGTCAAGGTTGGTAGTGCAACCTTGTACTTATTTTACTCAAACCTGTCATAACATTCCCTTATGTAATCTGTCTATGTAACCTGCTCCAACCAATACTCGAAGATCTCGTACGAAGGTTACAGAAGACTGAAGATAGTTCGAGGTATAGGAAGCTTAACCTGCAAAGTACAACCTGAGCTGTGGCTGAGGAACCTGTCCTCAACTCAACGACCATAATTGTGTCAGTGTACGGTTCTGCATGTCCTGACACACACAACGGCTCTATTACAAATGCTTCTCTATAAATACCTCAAGACATTCAAGAAAGAAGGTACGGGAAACTCAAATTACAAGCTGAAACGCTGCAGAAATCTCAAGCTAAATATTCACACAATCAACACTCGAAATCTCTAGAGCTTTCCCAAGTGTTGATCTTTGTAGATTTCTATTCTTTCTAGAATCTGTCTTACTAGAACACAATCCACACTCTCACTACCATCATTGTTGATATTCAGTGTAGTTGATAGAGTTATATTCCAAACAGTGATAGCTTTTCACAGCTTTCCAGTTTGATAATTAGTGCTAGTTGTTTAGCATCAGTAAGATTGTAAGTTTGTATGTAAAGTTAGAAGAGACACGACTCAAGATTCGTGCTAGATTCAGTCTAAAGAAAGACTTGAATTTGGACTGGAACCTCCACCAGTGTTAAAAGGAGCGAAATCTCAAGTTAAGGGATTTTAGATTCGACGGGATCTGGCGTGGACGTAGGAGCTGTTTACTCCGAACCACGATAAAAACTCCTCGTGTTTCTCTCTCTTACCATTATCTTTATTTACACAGTTTGCATGATTCACAACCTGCATCACTATAACCTGTCTTGCATGAACACTTATCTGAACTAAAGTTTTTTTTGAAAACTGTTTCAAAAACTGTGTTGAAAACTGTTAGCCAACCTTTCCACCAAACTTCCGCACGCAGGTTAGTTTTGCAAGCTCAGCAGTTCACTGTTTGAGCTGGAAAAACTAAACTGCTCTGATAAACTGAAGTGACGACTCAGTAAGATCAAATTGTTTTGAAAAGTCAAAACTGTTGGCTAATTGGTGTATCCCCCCCATACACCAATATCTGTTTATCGGGACCTACACATGTACTTTCAAAAAGTGAAGGCATTAAGATTCAAATTTCATGTTCCCTTTCACAAAATTGAAAAGAAAACGGTAGAGAGCTTAATGCTTACTCCCTCCAGTTCGTTGAATAAGCTTCATTTGCTTTTTGACAATTCTGACATGCTTTTTCACGCTCCTTAATGATGGGTTTTAAAATATATTTTTGAAGATTTTTTTTCTTTTACAGGATACTCTAACAGTCGTAGTATCCCGTAAAAGAAAAAAATCTTCAAAAATCCATTTTAAAATTCATCATCAAGAAGCGTGGAAAAATGTGCCAGAATTGTCAAAAAACAAATGAAGCTTATTCGACGAAATGAATAGAGTATATGATAAGGTCTCAACTTTGAATCCTTCGCGATGACCTTTAAATTCTATAATATATATTGTCAAATCAAACCAAAAATTGGATTAGTTGATATTGCTTTTTCATACGATAATCGATATAAATTAGATTCCAATACAACTACTATAACTAAAATTTATTTCACATTAAATCAATTTATATATATATATATATATATATATATATATATATTCTTTTTTTTGAACATTGTTAATTGAAATTTAAAGACCGTGCCACGGAGAACTCGAACTCGAGACCTTTGATCCTGAAATTTAATCCCCTACCGCTAGGCCAACACATGCATACGCAACCCATAATTTGAGATCTTATAATGCCGCTTCACAAATTATTGTTCAAAGTAAATGAAGAGATAAAATTGACAATTAAGAATAAGAATCAAATTGTAAACGACATTGCGCTAGTACATCATGATGGAATTCAAATCGGGATGAGATCCCCTGCTGTGTATATAAACACAGCACCTTGTGCTGTGCCAATTTAAAGCACAAAATTGCACTCTTTCATTATTTTTTTTTAATTTTTTAAAATACTTTTTTGTGCTGAAAATTGAAATATAATAATATGTAATTATAAAATTATTAACCTTGACTAAAATTTTATTTCGAAATTTAAAAGTGAAATTTAATTATGAATAATTTATCCTACTTGAAACGATTAACTGAAAAGGTAAAGAATAATCAGCTTTTAAAAATTTAATTAGAAAAATAAATAATTGAAACATATGTAAAATACAAAAATAACATCAATTTTGTGCTTTAAATTGGCACAACACAAGGTGCTGTGTTTATATGCACAGCAGGGGATCTCATCCCAGCTCTATGAACAATTACTATATCCCCGATAAAAAAAATTAAAAAAAAAAAAACAAATTTTTAATATAATTGACATATACAATAAGCACTATAATTGAGAAACGCATCACTATGATTTTTGAAGAGATCAAAATTTGATTTATTACGTACATTCATACTTTGACCAAATCGATGAAATTCATCTAATATAAGCATCCTTATTTTTCATGATTGTGTAAAAAAGGTATTGATATTAGCCAGAAGTTGAAGATCTATTCATCTTTAGTAGTAAGACCCCAAAACATTATTGCAATTTCCATGATTAAAGAAGCCAGCCACAATAAGCAATTTTTTTTTATTTTATTTTATTTTATTTTATTTTTTGTGGCAAAAACTCTTGAAAATATGTATTGATATATTTATATATTCTTATGTCTGTATGTAATTAATTTTTAATTAAGCAATAAATAATGCACAGGAAATCACGCAAAAAAATAAAATAAGAAAGAATTTATACAAATAAATGATAATCCATTACAACTCCCATGAGAAAAAGAAACCAAAGTGTTGGTTCCGAAAGTGACTAATAGACGTAGAGGGGGTAAATACGTGTGTTGAGAAGTGTTTAACTTCTCTTGCGTTTTTCAGCCTTTTATCGAGTAGACGCTTCGAATGCTTAGTGAAGCTTTCGAAGCTTCTCGCTCGTGTGAGTATTGTGAGAAATGTGGTGAGACTTGAGCTTAGAAATGTGGTGAGACTTGAGCTTTTCTTGCAAATTAGAACCTTATTGATAATTAAAAAGTGAATGTGTCTATGCAATAAATCAAAGCGATAAAACTTAAAGTGAAGAGACACAAACAATTTATAGTTGTTCGGAGCACCTCTCCTACGTCCACTCTATCCACGACGGGATGAATACCTTCACTCGGTATCCCTTGTTTTATACTTCCAAGGGGAAGTGATTCAAGGCTAGTAACAAACTTGCACTTGAATCCTCAGAGATTTCACGGGCTCTCGAGAAGCCTTACAACAACCAACTTTGCTACAAAAACTTTACAACCTTACAACTCAATCTAACACGATAGACTTGGTTTTGGGGTTTTTGGGTTTTTGTAAATGAGAATCCTTTACAATGAAGATCACTAGTAAAGGGATAAGGATTCTCGAAGCTAGGCTTTGGATATATGCGGTTGAACCTAGAAAGAAAGTAGTTGCAATATTCAAGAAAATGTATTTCTTGAGGACACACTAAAGTGAAGCGCTTTGAAAGAACTATGGACTTGAAAGAAAATTTGCTTGAGTTCTTGCCAATGTGGATGCTTTAATCATTTGTTCGTGCGTTAGTTTTTAGTGTGTGTGCAACTCCTTCTATTTATAGTAAGGAACCTTACTTCCCGTTGAGAGAGAAGAGGTTGCGTGTTCCTGAATTTTCGGATAATTCGGCGTGTCAGTCGCTTTTCAGATTGTAGAATTAGGAAGGGATGTCCGCCGCACCTAGGGGTATGGCAGTCTTCACCTAACCTTGACTTTTCGGACTATAGCCGCTTCTGTTGTGCAATGGTGTGTTGACACGTAAGCTTTAGGCGGTGATGTCAGATATCCAAACGTTTGAATTTCAAACTTAGATCTGCGAGTCAAACTTCACACACTAGTACTGATTGACACTTTAAGTTCAGCTCCGTATAGGAGACTCTTTGGGTGAGCTGATTTGAGAGCGCTTCGCTTCCACTGAACGGAAGCTCGCTCTAAGCATCTTTATCTGAAGTTTTTTAATGACGCTTTGTCAAACTTTACTGATGACGCTTTCGCTACTGGAGCCGCTTTGCTTCCTGACGCTTCGCGAACTCTGACTGCTTCATCCTTGATGCTTCTAAACTAAAATAAAATCTTCCTAACATGTAAGCTTTGCTAAGTATAACTTGTCTAGATTCATCAAAAATAATACGGGAAATATTCTACTTAGGGTTTTGGAATCGAATCAAAACAAATTGTTTATTTAACTTGATTCAAGTTCCCCCTTAATATTATATCCCAATAATTTCCCCCTTTTTGATGATGCCAAAACCCGACGTCAAGTATTTACACAAATCTATATAGTTTCTAGGCTAAGTATAAGAGGAGAGTAGGTTAGGCATAGCGCAATATCAATGTAGTTATAACAGTTAATATGAAAGCGTAAAAATAGGTAAAGACAATGAGATGTTGTCTTTAAAGCAGTAAAGGGTATCCTTGTATTGAAGATATGAAGAACGTGATACACATACAAGATATTCACTTGAATTTTCTCTTTGGGATTGGAGGAATCAATCTATACGCTTTGTATACCTTTTCCAGAATAGATTGCCTAGAGGTGTTGTGATGTTGGCATAACTCCACCCATTTCGCGCATTCATTAACCTCTTCGTCAATCTTCTCTTCATCTGGGATTACTCCTCCAACGAGCGGCAACTTGAACTTTTCCTTCTTCGGCAGCTTCAGGTTCTCGTGCTTTGCCAGCTCCAAAATCTTGTTGAAGAGAGGGGCTTTGAAATGATCCATGTAAGTGACGAAGCACTCCATGGCATAATCAGTGCGAAAGTCATGCCAGTAATAAAAACGCTTGATGAAAGCTTCTTTTGCAGCATCCCACTCCTACTTGAGGTCAGCTGGGATTATGTCATCTATGTTCTTTGCATTGGGAGCATTGTCCCTCATCTTCTTCCTTTCTGATTCGTCTCCTTTGAACATCGTTATTCTGCACGCTTCAATATCTAGAGTGCGGCGGCTTTCCACGTATTCTCGCCTCTTCTCAATGGCTTTGGTCTTCAAGACCTTAAGCGCTTCGTCCTCACGAGACGTGGGGACTTCACAGAATATGTCTTTCCGACACTCAGATACCGCATTGTATTTTGCAATTCTGAACAAGTAGTTATTCACTTGTTGATTGAGCGGTGTGAGCCTCAACTTGAGTCGATAGTAGTTGTGATAGGTTTTCGCTCTGATGATCACATCCAACTGCTCATCGATCTCTTGTAGGGCACTTTCCTCCTGTGTCATCTTGGACTTCTTTTTGGTCAGGGAGGTGACAACGAGCTCTTGTTCCTTACGCTTTTGCTTCGACACTTGAAGTTGCTCTGCTAGCACAGATTGAAGCGGGACAGCAGCTTCAGGTTCAGAAACCTGAACAATCTGCTTGTCCGCTCCCCCTTAAAATGAGGTATCTTTGCCAGTTCTAGCCTTCGAGGCTCTTCCCTTTGATGCTTCCGTACTCTTGGAAGCGTCCTGCATGACCTGTTTCTTCAGAGCGACATCCTTCCTAGGGGCATCCTACATAGCCGCTTTGTCCTGGACACTTCCCCCTTTTTGGCATCAGCAATAGATGTTTCGGCGGGTATGGGTTGAACTTCGGCAGTAGGGATAGTGACTCCAGGAATCCTACGATTCGATTGGACTTTCGGCAGCAATCCTTGTGCAAGGAGCCCTGCAAGCAGTTGCGCCGAAAGTACTGGAGCGGGAGATGTGGCATTAGTGAGAATGGGGGACTTCTCAAAGCCTGTTTTCATCGTGCGCATCTCCTCTTACACTAAATTTGACAAGTCACTTATCTTTTTATTGATCTCCTCCACCACTTCAAGGCAAACGGGAGTACGAGCTTCAGAGCTGCTTGGGCCAAAAATAGCAACCTGACCCACCGACAGCTGCTTTGCGCTCCTTGTCTGAAGCAGCAAACTTCTGTTCCACTGAGAGAAGTTTCGCTCGAAGCTAACGAGCGACATTGTCAGCTTCCGCTCTCTCCGCCTTTACCATTTTTAGCTCGGCTTCCAGCTGGGCAATTCTGGCGGTGGATTCAGAGAGCTCATTATTCGAAGAGGCAGCCTCGGCTTCGGCAGCATGGTGCTTCTCCACCTCACCGGCCACCTGCATTTGAATGCTTTGTATGGCAGTAGTAGCGCTTTCATTTTTGGCTTGCAGCTTCTGCACTTCCGATGTTAGGGCTGGAAGTGATTTGAGTTGTGCCCTAATTGTTGAAAGCTCATCATGAGTTGCGTTGATTGTGTTCCTTTTCTCCCTCCAGCTGATCTTCCATATCAGCGAGCTTCACCTTCAGCTCCATCAACTCTTTTGTAGCAGTTGAGAGCTCCTCCTCAACTTTCTTCTTTTCCTCCTTCAAAGCGTCCAACTCTGTGGTAGTAGCGGCCAACTCTGCCTCCTTCACCTTCTTCTCCTCCTGAAGCGCCTTCAACTCTCCAGAAATAGTTGACAGGGCTTCTCCGCTTCTCTTGCTCTCCTCCTCGGCTTTGGACAACCAGTCCGTCTTCTCTTTTATCTCCTCTTTCAGGCGGGCGCACTCAAGTTCCACCACATCATTTGCAATTTGAAGAGTGTTGAGGTGCTCTTCAACCGTCTTGGTGTCCGACTCCAGCTTGGTCATCTTTTCAGCAAGCTCTGCGGCTTCACCGCTGACTGGAACGGCTGTGGCAGGTCAGGAAGCGGGAATGAATGAAGGTTGAAGCGCTTTAACCTTCTCCTCGATGAGCCGCCATACTTTAGACTCATCGACCAATTCAGAGAAGCTTTGAAGGCCGAAGTTGTAGAGAATCTTCGCTTCCTCCTTGCCTTCAATCATCTTGCATACTTTGAAGAGATTGGAGCCTCGGCTTCGGACATACTTCAAAAATTGGGAGATAACCTTGAGAGTGGGAGCGGAGAGAGGGAATTCCTTGAAATTTTCTTTGATCTCGTCGAGAGCAAAGACGAGATCACGATCAACAACCTTCACTACAGGACTGGATCGAATGAGATCGGGAGAAATGACTGGATTGGTTGTGTTCCCTGAAGTGGAGATAGGAACACAACATATAGGAGTGGAAACATTCCCCTGGATCTCCTCCGGCATATCCAAGTCAAAGAATGTTATGTCAAAAGTGTCATCCCCGAATTTGAGTGCGTCGATCTGTTTTGCGTCGAAGGCAGGCGCTTCAAACCCACCTCCGGTTGGTGCTTCAACGCCTTCCTCTTCGAGATGGACTTGGAGGAATGCTTCGTGGAGTTGATTGCTTAATGTTTTCTCTGAGTTGGAGGATGAGACAGCGCTTTCCTCATCATTCGTGTCCACCAGGGCCAGCTTGCGCTTTACTGGGGACTTCATCGGCTTTTTAGGCGCTTTCTTGCCCTTCTTTCCCTTCTTTTTCTTTTTCTTCTTCTCCTCCTCTTTCTGGAGGATGTGCGCTTTGGCTTCGGTGTATGCCAGATCCGAAGCGGGAGTGGCATGAACACCGAACTCATCGCCCTCCAGCGCTTTGGTGAAAAGCGCGTGAGTATACTTAGTCTTTACCGGCCATTCTTGAGTAGGCTAGGACTCCTCTAAGAAATAAGAGATCCTCATCCCATACTTAAGTTTGCCAAGAAACTCAAGTTGGCCTTTGTGTTCCCCGTCCTTCACTTCACAGACGGCTTTGCTGGCCTCAACCAACTGGCGGATGAACCACGCCCTCCAGTTGTAAGGCGTGTCATTATCTGCAGCATCACAGAGCGCAGACATAAGGCAAAGTTTATGCTCTGTGATAGTAGACCAGCTGCCGGTATGACAAAGTAGACACTATATCACTATATTTATGAGGTTGTCGAAAGGCGGGCACAGGGAGGTTGCCTTGGACTGGCCTCGAATGAAGATGGTGTGTTCATCGATTGTGAAGCGCCGGAACTCCTTTTAAATATCTGGATCCCCCGCTGATTCTGGATCATTCCCTACATTCGGCACTGGAGCGATATCCTCGAATAGATCCTTGAGGGAAAGCGTCTCTGTGGCACAGGTACGGGTGACATCGGTCGTCTACAACAGATCTTTGTTTCTAGGGTTTCTGGGTCGAGGTTGGCGAGAAAATCAACCACGCCTCTGGAAATGATGAATTTCGGACACTTGAAGACCAGGTTTTCTAAGCCGGCACTGATGATGGCGCGCTTGATAACTCCACCGTCGGTGAGAAGATCACGATTGATGTGAGCTTCAGTGTATATATATTTGCCGTACAGGCTACGGTCTGCAGGTTCCCACTTGGCATTCACCATTGTTGATATTTGGAGAGATTTCTGAAAAATTGAGAAAGTTTAGTAGACAAGTGAAGTTCTGCGAGTTGGAAGAACTTAGGAAATTTGCAGAAACTAAATGGTGAAAACGTAAGTAAGGAAGATGATGAAAGGGTGAAATAGTATCACTATTTATAAGGAATTTGAAGGTTACTGGGTAGTGACGTGTCATAGCGAGTGGCTAGGATCACTTCCGAAAAATAAGTGAGTGGTTGAGATAGTGCTTTGTTGTCACTATAATCGTACGACTCTGGAAAGAGTAATTTGAAACGTCCAACGGCTAAGAGTAAAAAGGTTTTGGCGGTTCGGTAACACGAGTGAGATACACGTGCGAGTGGGTCTTGAATACTGTTTCAGTAGCAGTCTTTGCATTAAATGCAAAGATTTCACATGCAAACTATACTCGATTGATATCCTACTTTATAGTTACAACCTAAGCTATATCTATTTATGAAATAAATTAATGAGAGATTAATCTTTCAAAAGATCGAAATTTAGCTGATTGCCACGCTTTGGAAATTTAGACGAGAGCGTCTAGTTCGGAAAGCGTCTGTATCAGTACTTTAATATTTTCGGTAAGTCACGCACAAGGTTCTTGAAGATGCTTTGCTTTAACTTACTTACTTGAATTGAAAGACGCGAAAGGAAGACTTACCAGTCAGTCAATATTGTAATTGACTGATACCACGCTTTGACGATCCACGTACTCAGATGCTAAAGCCTTAGTTGAGGAACAGAACGTTCACGCTTTGAAAGTGTGAGAGCGTCTATTTTCGTCTGAATGCTTTCTCTCTAAGTTTAAGTGCTTCCCCCTTAAACATAGCTTTAGACTATCTTTATAGAGAGCGTTAGCTTTGTAGGGGAGACATTTTACTTATGTGGAAAGCTGAATTAATGTTTTCGTTTTCTCTTACTAGGGTAGGTTTATCTCGTTAATTCGACAACATGAGAAATGTGAGATTACAAAATCCATAATGGACCCGGTTGGAGATGAGTGTCTTTATAGATTTCAATGAAGTGATGTGAGTTGCCTCATGCTTTACTAGGGATATACCGTTTGGGCATGAGATTTCATATCATCCATGAAAGAGCTATAAATTCACTTCCTTACTAGGGCAAGCCATCTCATATTCCCATGAAGCGAGATTCTCGAGAGTAGACACTAACCTTTGTAGAGTTGGAGCTTCACATTATTCAAAACAAGTGAGGCTTTCACAATAAGCAGTGATAAAGGTCTTCAACACGCTTTGCGCTTCTAGCTCCATCTCCACCATGAAAGCTTGTGAAAGTTGAGGTGATGACCATTCAAGCAACTCCATACAGTACGTCCCAAAAATTACATATGCGTATGTTAACTTGAAGAGGATCATCAACTCAACGCTTTCATAGTTCTTCAGCTGAAAGGATTTTAAGAATTTGGGAGTGGAACATCAAGATTGTACCAAGCTCTAAACTTAAAAGCTGGACTTTCAAGAGATCCACAAGGTACCACTAGTGCACCGCTCTGACAAGACGGCACAAGTTTTACGAATATCGTGGCATGTATAACAACCTTAATCAAGTTAATCCGAGATTAACTCATCAAGGAAGAGCACTCAACCATGCTTTCACATAAATGTGGAAGCGTGTAGAGGTCGATGCTCTTAAAGGGAACTCCATCCCTTCGGTTTAATTATCATCCCTGGTTAGGGGAGATAAAGTCTTCTCTTCCACACCCTTGCAAAGACCGTTTCCCCCTTAACCAAAGTCCCAACAATATTTCCTAGAAAGGAAAGCGTGAGAGTAGGTAGGGAACACGCTTTGCCTTCTCCACCTTTACTCCACCTTCTCCTCACCAGGGTCTAGTAACCCTAGTTCTAGGCACAATTTATTGAAGCGAGCCTGAGGAAGCGGCTTGGTGAGAATATCCGCTTTCTGATCCTCAGTTGGAATCTTTTCCACCTTAACATCTTGCTTCTCCACATGATCCTGAATAAAGTGATGGCGAATTTTAATATGCTTGCATTTTGAATGAAGCACATGATTGCGGGTGATGGAAATTATGTTTGTGTTGTCACAATAAATTGAAACCTCCGAACATTACACTTTATAATCCTTCAACTATTGCTTTAGCCAAAGGATTTGTGAACAACAGCTTTCCGTTGCCATATATTCTGCTTCGGTGGTAGAGGTGGCAACACTAGTTTGTTTCTTGGAGAACCACGAGACCAACTTGTTGCCAATGAATTGACACGTTCCACTTGTTGATTTCCTATCAACATTGCACCCACCGAAATCGGCATCGGAGTAGCCACTAAGCGTGAGATCATCTTTCGTCGGATACCAAAGACCTAAGTTGATGGTTCTTTTTAGGGATCGAAGAATGCGCTTAGCTCCCTCCAAATGGCTTTGCTTTGGATTGCTTTGAAATCTAGCACAGACGCCTACAGCAAAAGTGATGTCGGGTCGGCTAGCTGTAAGATAGAGTAGAGACCCAATCAACATACGATAATCCATAGCGTTGACTGACTTGCCATCCAAGTCTGGATGTATCTTGAAGTTTGTGTTCATTGGAATCTTGACGCTTTTGCAATTTTGAACTCCAAACTTAGTGAGCATATCACGAGTATATTTTGCTTGATTGATGAAGATTCCACGACTCATTTACTTCACTTGCAATCCCAAAAAGTATGTCATCTACCCCATCATCGACATCTTATATTTTCTCTTCATCAAACCCACGAATTTGTCACTTAGGCTTTGATTTAGAGAGCCAAAGATGATGTCGTTGACATAGATTTGTACCCAAAGCATGTCTTCACCATTTTTGATAGTGAAGAGGGTTTGATCTACCTTCCCTTTTTGAAACCCGCTTTCAACAAGGAAGTTTGAAAGAGTCTCGTACCACGCTCTAGGAGCCTGCTTGAGGCCATAAACTACTTTGATGAGCCGGCACTTGATCATTCTTTTCAAAGCCTAGGGGCTGCTCGGCGTACACTTCCTCTTTCAAGTCACCATTGAGGAAGGCACTCTTCACATCCATTTGATATACTTTGAACTTCTTGGATGTAACATATGCAAGGAACATCCTGATGGCTTCGAGATGAGCTACGGGAGCGAAGGTCTCATCAAAATCGATGCCTTCCTCCTGGCAATATCCTTTCATGACCAAACGAGCTTTGTTGTGAACGATGTTGCATTTCTTGTCCGTCTTATTCTTGAAGACCTATTTGGTACCGATGACGCTTTGATGAGAAGGTCGATCCATTAGGTACCAAACGCCATTCCTTGCAAACTCATTCAACTCATCTTCCATGGTAGTTACCCAATTTGAATCGTTTAGAGCGTCATCCACCGATGAAGGCTCGGTGTTTGCTAGGAAGCAGCTAAACAGGCAACTCTCACCATGAAATAAGGTACTTCTAGTCCTGACGCCCTGGCTGGGGTCACCTAGAACACCTTCTTGGGGATGATACCTCAACCAAAGCTTTTTATAGTTGAGAGCCTCCATATCATCTGCCTCGGAGCGTGGTGTGTGATCATCACCATTCCCTTGATCATATACCACTGGGCTGCATGGAGCTTCCTCATTGTTTGGGACCAATGAGGTCAGAGGATCAGCTATTCTCGAGTTTGGTTCCCCCTTATCGAGAGATAGCTTATTTAGATCCTGCTCCACGGCTTCGACTCCATCTTCAGGTTTTTCTTCTAGTGAAATGCCCACCAGATCTACTCGTTTCGAGATGGAGTGAGTTACTGGTCCGGAGGAGGTTTCAGGAACCTCGATCACTCTTCCAGGTCCAGCATTCATGCTTTCAGCATTCACCTGTACCTACGGAGTCTTGAAAGCAGCTTCATCAAAAACAACATGTGGTGTTTCTTCCACAACAAGAGTTTGACAATTATAGACGCGATAGGCTTTGCTTGTAGGAGAATATCCAAGAAATATTCCCGTATCAGCTTTGCTATCAAATGCTCTCAATTGAGTTTTACCATTGTTGTGAATGAAACACTTGCAACCAAAAATATATAAATGAGAGAGAGTAGGAATTCTCCCTTTCCATAATTCATATGGGGTTTTGTCGTGGTGTGTGTTGATTAGGGTGCGGTTCTGGGTATAACATGCTGTGAAAGTCGCTTCGCCCTAGAACTTCTTTGGTAGTTGGGCATCTGCGAGCATCGAACGTGCAGCTTCTTTGATAGTTTTGTTCCGGAGCTCTGCAATACCATTTTGTTGTGGAGTGCGAGCTGCTGAAGTCTGATGTAGAATCCCATTCTCTGTGCTATACACTTCAATGACTTGATTGAGGAATTATGTTCCTTTATCGGAGCGTATCTTTACCATATTCAGCCTTTTTTCCACCGCCAGCTGCTTTAGGAGCTTTGGAAGCTCCCAAAGCGTATCTTTCTTTTTGAGTAGAATTAGTACCCAGGTGTAGCGTGAAAAATCATCTACGACCACAAGAGCATACTTTCTTCCACTCAAAGTGACTGGTGAAATAGGACCGAAGAGATCCATGTGCAGGAGCTCTAGAATTCAGGATGAACCATGTCTCTCGATTGAAAGGATTTCTTGATCTGCTTGCATTCTTGGCAGGCTTGGCATACTATATCCTTGTTGAAGACTTCATTAGGAATCCCTCGAACGAGGCTCTTTCGGGAGATCTTGTTCATTATTTTGAAGTTCAAGTGGTTGAGGCGATGATGCCATAACTACCCAATCTCCGAGGTGCTTCTAGCAATGAGGCAGGTTCTGACTTCGCAGCTGTTCCAGTTGGCTACGTACACGTTTTGCTTTCGAATACCTATAAGAACAACCTGCATAGACGCTTTGTTCTTGACAATACACTAGTTAGAGATAAACTCTACCACAAACCCGTTATCACAGAATTGAGAAATAGAAAGTAAATTATGTTTGAGGCCTTGGACGTATGAGACGTTAAGGAGTCTCATATTTCCAACATAAAAAGTACCGTATCCGATGGTGATGCCTCTTGCATCATCACTGAAGGTTACATCTGGGCCCGGCTTTGTGATAAACTCATCGAGAAAAGATCATTCACCTGTCATGTGATGTGAACATCTACTGTCTAGGTACCAAATAGCTTCTTCCTTCCTCTTGTCCTCATTTTTTGAGTTTGCCGCTTTGATCTAAGAGATCAACAATTTTTAGGTACCCAATTTGCATTGGGTTCCTTAATGTTAGTGGTTTTGGAAACTCGAGTTGGATTCACCGAGAAAGTGACTCTCTTCTCGAGATCCTGAACGAAACTAATAGGGCTTTGTTTAATGGATAAACCCTGAGTGTAATCGTGTGTGTAATAGTGAAAGCGCTTACGGTTCCTTAAGGAATGCTTTCACCTTGTATAAAATGATCGATGAGGCTTCGATCATTAAAGTTATGTGAAGCGTTGGGGATAAAGCGTACTTGAGTCCCTCCATGAGATGTGAAGTTATTCAAGTCAGCTTTACGCTCTTGTTGACGCTTTAGGTTTGTCGTAGACTGGATACGCTTTGAATTGCGTTTAGAGCGTTGAAGCTCTTTAGTCTTTGACTTATTCGAAGCGTCGGGGTGAACCTTCAAGGGTGCTTTGAAAGCTTGCCTTGAAGTTTCAGCCACAAACCCGACTAACTATTTTCCTTTGTTAGTAACATGTTGATCAGCTTTGGGGCTTTTCAACGATGCTTCGAAACTAGCATCGGATGAAGCTGTGAAGATGGAACCAAAGCCGATTCCTTTTAAACTTTTTGAGGGTTTGAAAAAACTTTTAATTGTTTCAATAGCTACAGAAGTACTATTGAGACGATTGAGAGTGGCTTTACGTTCCTTGGAAGTGGATATGGTATGTTGGTGGCGTTCATGAAGATCATCGAACTTAGCCGTCAACTCGAATAAGTCCTTTTCCTTGGACTTGAGTGTATTGGCTAATCTGTCGTTCTCTTTTCTAAACCGAATGAGGACTTTCTGCAAAGATTCGTGATTCTTGAGCAACTCTAAATAGTCATCAAAGAGATCACCTTCCAAGCTGAAAGCCTCATCCTCACTGTCACCACATTCACTACCTAGTGATAATGGAATAATATTAGGTTCAGGAATATTTACCTCCTCCATTTCAGCTTCTATTACCATGCAACCATAATCGTATTCACATTCATCATCGGTAAACTGATCTTCATCATGGTCGATGGGCTTTTTGGATTCAACGGGAGCGTCGGCTACTAGAGCGCGACGGCTATCTTCAAGACGAGCTTTGACCTCGTCCTTCTCTTTGGTTGAGAGCTTCGGGCACTCGCTTCGATAGTGACCCATTTTTTGGCATTCGAAGCACTCGATATGTGCCTTATCTCTAGGGATGGCTGTGGCTTTCTCATCCCTCTTTCCATCTCGTGGGGCGGAGCGCAAGCCTTGGCCTTGAGCTTTATAGAATCTTTTATATTTGGCCGCTCTAGCATTGGAGTTGTTGAACCCTCTAACGAGATAGAGAGCATACTCCTCCAGCTCCTCCCTTGACATCTCAACAACATCGTTGTTAGAGACATCGGCTTCAGTGGTAGTGGTCTCTAATGCAGCTTTGAAAGCCAGACTCTTTGGTTTCGCTGGAAGCTCTTCCTTATTCTCACGAAGTGCCTTTTTGGCTAGGTCAAACTTGATTGCTTTAAATTTGGAGAACATTATTTCTGGAGACATCGTCCCTAGTTCCTTTTGTGAAAGGAAGAGTTCCTTCATGGTCTGCCACTTTCCATACAGAGCGTGAACCACCTTTTGGTTGATGTCCTTGAAGGTGAGATCTCTACCTAGGGAAGCCACCGTAGTGGTGATCCCTAACACCCGAGTCTCGAAAGACTCCATGCTCTCATTGGGTTTCATCATGAGAGCTTCAAACTCCTGCATCAGTACAGAGAGCTTGTTTTCCTTAATTTTCTCTGTAACCTGTGAGATTAGGGCAAGAGTTTCCCACATCTCCTTCGTCGATTTGCATTTCATGATTCTTGGAAGATAGGCGTCGGAGATGGTTGACTGGATCACGTTGCACGCCACTCGATCTAGATTATCAGCTTTGAAGTCGTTTGCCGTAAATTCCTCTCTCGGCTTCACGACATAGACATCGGTGGAAGCATTTTCTTCCTCATCAACTGGGTTGCTGTCTAGGTCGACGGGTTTCTCCTTTTCACGGTTCTTCAATAGGTATTTCATGATTATGATGGGTCCTTTCTCGATGACTTCATACATGCGGTCATGAAGTGAAGCGAGATGGGACTCCACGTGGAAGCTCCACATGGTGTAGCCCTCGATCGAGAACTGAGGAAGCTATGCTAAGGAGGACATCTTGAAAAAGAGATTAGAAAAATGCAATATGCAGTGAGTGGGATTTTAATGCAAGATTTTAAAAAGGATCGCTTCAGGTAGACCTACTATAATGCTTTCGCGTTATCAGTATTCAGAAACAAAGGTCAGTTAGAACCCCTGTTCTGATACCACTTATTGGTCCCGAAGTGACTAACACACGTAGAGGGGGGTTGAATACGTGTGTTGAGAAGTGTTTAACTTCTCTTGCATTTTTCAGCCTTTTATCGAGTAAACGCTTCGAATGCTTAGTGAAGCTTTCAAAGCTTCTGACTCGTGTGAGTATTGTGCGAAATGTGGTGAGACTTGAGCTTTTCTTGCAAATTAGAACCTTGTTGATAATTAAAAAGTGAGTGTGTGTATGCATTAAATCAAAGCGATAAAACTTAAAGTAAAGAGACACAAACAATTTATAGTGGTTCGGAGCACCTCTCCTACGTCCACTCTATCCATGACGGGATGAATACCTTCACTCGGTATCCCTTGTTTTATACTTCCAAGGGGAAGTGATTCAAAGCTAGTAACAAACTTGCAATTGAATCCTCAGGGATTTCACGGGCTCTCGAGAAGCCTTACAACATCAAACTTTGCTACAAAAACTTTACAACCTTACAACACAATCTAACACGATAGACTTGGTTTTAGAGTTTTGGGGTTTTTGGGTTTTCATATATGAGAATCCTTTACAATGAAGAGAAGAGGTTGCGTGTTCTTAAATTTTCGGATAATTCGGCGTGTCAGTTGCTTTTTAGACTGTAGAATTAGGAAGGGATGTCCGCCGCACCTAGGGGTATGGCAGTCTTCACCTAACCTTGACTTTTCGGACTATAGCCGCCTCCGTTGTGCAATGGTGTGTTGACACGTAAGCTTTAGGCGGTGATGTCAGATATCCGAACGTTTGAATTTCAAACTTGGATTCTGCGAGTCAAACTTCACACACTAGTACTGATTGACGCTTTAAGTTTAGCTCCGTATAAGAGACGCTTTGGGTGAGCTAATTTGAGAGCGCTTCGCTTCCACTGAACGGAAGCTCGCTCTAAGCATCTTTATCGGAAGCGTTTCAATGACGCTTTGTCAAACTTTACTGATGACGCTTTCGCTGCTGGAGCCGCTTCGCTTCCTGACGCTTCGCGAACTCTGACTGCTTCATCCTTAGCACTTCTAAACTAAAATAAAAGCTTCCTAACATGTAAGCTTTGCTAAGTATAACTTGTCTAGATTCATCAAAAATAATGAGGGAAATATTCTACTTAGGGTTGTGGAATCGAATCAAAACAAATTGTTTATTTAACTTGATTCAAGTTCCCCCTTAACATTATATCCCAACACAAAGACTTCGGTTTTTTAAACAAAGAAAATAAAGAACCCACCCACTCTAAAATACGACCCTTGTCCAACACTTTTGTTGCAATACATCAGAACCGAAGGCCTTACGCATTATCTTTCCTTGAAATATTAACTCCCGTTTCGTTTTTATGTTCGACTCCCGTACTTGTAAGTTGGACATACAAAGAGTCTTTAAATTCGTTGCTTGATAAAAGTGGATGAGTGATCGCCCCTCACTTTAGGGGTAAGGGAGAATGCAATGATAATCGATGTGTATAATCGAGTCCAATCCACAGGGAATGCAATGGCGAATGAGATTCAAGTAGTAATCTAGTTACCTAACTCCTATCCAAGCTACCAACTAACATGTTTTTGTGTTTTTCCTTTCAATGATCAAATAAACTAAATAACAATGAAAAGTAAGCAACTAGATATCAACAACTAATAACAAGCGATTAAAAATCAATAGGAAAGAGTTTGGTTCCAAATATAATCCAATAATCACTAGAAGCCTAGGTTTAAGAATTTGCATGGATTAGCCATTTTAATCTAATTCATATGGGAGTTCTATATATAGTAAACATCAATTCTTGTCTCGAAGCAATCAATATTAGTGGATTAACCTATGACATCTATCTCCGCTAGGTCTCAAGATGCATAAATTAACTCCAAATAGCTCAATTAATTATCTAGAAGCTCCTACTAGCAAGAATTACTAATATGGTGTGATTTGATGCCAAGTGTTATGAATTAAAGCCTCCTAAGCATTTAACCAAACAACTTGTATGCACTTAATGATGGCCAATCAATCATGCAATAATATTCAAGACCCAAATCACAAGACATATAAATTATAAGGTAAATCCAACAACAAAATCCAAAAACCTAGTTTTCTAGATCATATCTTTATATATTTGAACCAAAGGGAAATTTAGCTAGCCATAATTGAAGAAATTAAACCATAAAAAATAGATGAAATCATAAGGAAAAGAAAGAGAATTAAATAAGGAAGAAGAATCTATGCTTGAATTTAAATTCCAACAAGTGTAGCTCAAGAAATCATGAAAATACTAAAGAGGAAAGTATAAAATCTAATTAGGGTTCTTGGAATTTAAAAGTATGAAAAAGATCCATGAAAAAGGGAAGAATTTGGGGTTAAATACATTAAAAATCAGATTTGGGTCGAGTTGGGGCGAATTGGTGCGAGTCGGGACGAGTTTGGGCGAGTTTGGGCGAGCCAAACTCGCCCATAAGTTGAATTCTCGCGCAACCGGCGGTCTAGGCTGAACCACCGGCGGTCTGGTGGGCTGCCGGTCCAGGTCGCTGGACTCTCTATGGTCCATGGCGGTCCAGGGGTCGTCTGACCGGCGGTCTGGTGGCCTGCCGGTCTGGGCCGCCGGTCAAGCGCCTCTTGACCGGTCAACTTCATCTCCTTGCGCGACTTTTCCATTTTCGCTCGTTCTCTCTCGTCCGAACTCCGATTCGCGAACCGCTTTTTGCTACGGACTCCTAAAAAACTCCTCTTCAACAGAGAATGATCAAATTGGCCAAATGAATTCTTCATTATCCTGAAAAAAGACGTGAAAAGACTCGAGAGAACGAGGAAAACATAAACAAAGTTAAACTTGTGAAACCCTAACTCTATAACTTGAAGTTCCACATTTTTAAACACAAGTTTCACTCTAATTAGGCTCAATTCTTCCTCGTTTCCGGCCTTCAACCCTTAGCCACATGAATGCTCTCCAATTCTTACAAAAATAGATTGAAAACCGAGAGAAAACGAGAGAAATGTAAAGTATGTTATAAGTATAAAAACTCTAGCATTTCTACCATTTAAGCACCTAAATCGAGACTCAATCACATGCAAAATATACTCAACATGCACATAAAATACGTGTTAATCAATGAGCATGACTCAAAACTAAAATATTACTTCCTAAATAAACTGGAAAAAAAAAATGAAAAAAAAGGAGTTGTGAATGGGTTGAGTTTTTTAATCACTTACCTCTTTATATACTCTGATGTCGTTCATACTCGGATCCTGTTGATAATCATGGAAAAAATATGTATAAATACAGATTTTTACGCAAAATGATCGAGGCACCACTCGTGCAAGTTGCTATAATTATCTTCAAATTGAAGAAAGGACCTATTAAGCTTCTTAAATGACATTAACAGAAACAAAAGAGCATACAAAGAATGATTTATAAACACCAAAAAATTATTCCGAATCTCGAAACAAACTAAAAACCAAAATAACACACAATAATGTTTGTAAGCAATCTTATGAGATGATTAAAGGCATCTCAGAATCAAAGAAAGCAATGAAAATCTGAAGTCGTGTGTTCTATATATAGATGAAAATTTAAGCTTTGTATGCAAGCTATTAAAATTTCAAATTTGAAATGCAAATAACACTTTCATTAAATATATTACGGCTAGCAATTAAAAAAATAAACAGACTTTTGGCCAATAAAAATAAAATAAAAATATTGCTATAGCTCACTTGAAGTTTAGGCGGGAAAACACTTTTGCTCAATGATTCTGTTTTTATATATATAATAGATATTTTAAAACCCGAAACGGCAAATCCATAGAACGCTATTGAACCATCAAACCCGAATTGAACGAACCAACTGCTAACCTGGAGGCAGTTCTCAAGAACCAGCCGGTTCAGATTTTCAACAAGAAAAAGCAGCATTGGCCTTGCTAAGGTTCGAATTATGGACTTCAAAGGTGAAGCCAAGAGCTTTGCCAAGTGCGCTAACAAACTTATTTGTAGTTACTTAACATTTTATTTTACTTATATGAACGTTAAAACGATATCTCAATATTAACCCCTCTCTTTTCGATTTCCTGATGAATTTTCAACATATTTTTCTATTATATCCTTATCTATATGCAAATTCTTATAGTTATACAAACAATATAAAATATTTTGCATATATTTATTGGGAAAGTAAATATGTAATATAAAAAAATAAGTATAATTAAGAAGATCTCCTAGCAAAATATAAATTTAAGATATGATATTAAATTTATATTAAAATAAAAAAATTATTATAAATTTAATGTACTTTCTATTTTATAATCTACCAATTTACTTATATTTATGTATATAATGTATTTAATATGATGATTATTATTTTAATAATTAATATTATTAAAGAACGGTTCAACCCCGATTCCACCGGTTGAACCAATTGAACCGTGACCCAGAGGTCTCGCCAGGTCGACCTCTGCTCCGGGTTTTAAAACATTGATTATAAGCAATATGAACATTGAACCAAACCAGATTTTTTAAGTCTCAATATACAAACCAGATTTATTCACTTTCATTAAATTTTTGTGGGCATTTTTGCTGCATTAATAATTCTTGATGCTGTCATTCTGTGGAAGGTAGTCCATTTTGTACCCAGGCAGCATAGCCTCCAGCCATGTCAGTAATTCCAGTAAATCCCTACACATTTTTACATTAAATTCATCACTCACTTAATACATGTATAGTATGTTACATGTAAATACACAATAAAAAAATAAAAAATAAAACCCAAAATCACCATTATATAAACAAACAAGATTTAGAATGTACTTAGGTGAATTATGTGAGTGTGAGGTGTGCTTGCTTACATCATTAATCTCTATTTGAACGTAAGAACAACGGATATGTAGATGGAAAGTGCGACAAATGAAGCTGAGACCGCATCTAATCTTGTCGATGCTACACAAAAGTATCCTAAGAGACAAGATTGAACTTACAGCAGAGACGAGCTCGGATGCAGCCATGAACAACCTTTTCCCCAGCTGACATCCCTGCAATCGACGAACCATGATCACCCAAAATAATGAAAATAATAACACATATATAGGATAGCCTAGCTTGGGCTGAACTTACAACAATAATCCCAGCATCCTTGCGAAAATGAGTCGATACTTCTTCCAAGAATTTCAGATTCCCGGCCGTACCTGCTTGAGCACATTACAGATTACAAGAAATCTAACAACTTCCAAAATAAATAAATAAAAAATCTCATCATTCAGAGTTCTTGTTGATGAAAGATCACTTCATTTTGAAATTAAACTAGAAATCGGTCTCAAATTGAATCAATATGAGGACTTCTTTCTTCTCATCGTCTACTACCATATCATAGAACAACTTATTGAAAACAGTTTAACGGATTATAAGGGCAAACCCGGGCCGAGCCTCAACATGAAAGGAACATTAACGGCACCAACAATGTGGCCAGCACTGAACTCCTCGGGGGTTCTGCAAAGTGCAAAAGTTCCCTACCAGATTTAATTTGTTCATCACTCTTAGACTGCTGTCATACTCTGCCACTAAATTTAATTTATAAGGCTGATTAGATAGAGATGATACCTGACATCGAGATAACGATGACCAGCTTGAAGTAGCTCGTTTGCCACACGAACAGGAACAGATGTCAGGGCAGCTGGCGACTGCACGTTCCCACTCTCTGCTACCATCCCACTGCATACAAAATCATCAACATATTTATCATTTGAGACTAGGCTAAACTACACACACAGTGGCGAAGCCACCTTAGGTTAAGGGGTGTCAATTGACACCGCTTAAATTTTGAGATTTAATACATTATTTTACTAGTTACTATTTTTATGTAAAAATATATTTTGAGTATTACTAATTGCGACGACTTTTACAAAACGAGTATTCTCGATTATGAAGAATGTGAAAAATTAGCGTCACAACCAAATGCGTGATGAATGAATCAATGATAATTTAGTGGTCTATTGAGAAAGATATATTTAATCGTGAATCTAATGGAGCTATTATTCATAGTTTCATAATATAGTCAATCGACACGGCATGTTGTAAATTAAATTTTCATGATTTATAAGAATAATATATTTTGTTACAATTTTGACACCTCTTAATCAAAATCCTGCGTCCGCCACTGTACACACAGGCAACACATGTAATGCAAGTTCGAAACCATGTTTGTGTACACCAGGCGAGGCATTTGAAAATCGAGCAAGAGAGTAATCATCCTAAGATTGGAAATCATATACATGAAATTTGCCCCTAAACCAACCAAGATTCCTCAGCTAAGGGAAGTGGAAATGATTTTCAAAAGTGAGTCAATGATGTATGGTTGCCACTTCTTACTCATATGGAACATGATAGCAAATTGCAAGATTCGTACAACATATTACATAATTTACAGTTGCATTTCTTCTGATATATTACTATCATATTCCAATCTCATTTCCTCTGCCCTAGTCTGACATTAGGGAAATGGAAAATGAAACCAAAATTAAGTAATTAAATCCTTCGGTTAAATCATTGGTGAAAATTCTTCACTACTCTGCCTCTTCTTTGTAACAGGAATGATGGGTGCAATTCAAGATCTTGATTGATGAATCAGGAGATGATGCAATCGAAATTTCTTCACTTTACAAACCAAGATTTTCTTAAAAAAAAAAAAATCTTTTGCAAGAACTGAATCCCTACTACCCAATTAATGCAATTCAAGCTCTGTGCCTTTATTAAAAGATATGAATATATGAAAATCGAGGAAAGATAAGAATGTTACCTGAAACCGGGAAATCGGCGACTGGTGCTAATACTACGTCGTATGGTAGACCCAAGCTGGTTCTTGATCACCTTCGAAGAAGACACTGCTACACACCTAAAAACATGCAGAAAGAAGAAACTAAATTGAAGGAACCAAGAACAAATACAACCAAAATGAACAAATAAAATACTATTACCTAAAACATGCAGCAGAGAAATAGGAAAAACTATCGTTAAAATTGAATAAAAAATAAACCGAATGTGGAAGAAGAAGAAGAGAACCTGATATTTACATCCTCGGGAAGATTTAGAGAATGTAAGTTGGAAGAAAATGAAAGAGAGACGGCGCTCATCGTATTTCTTTTCTTCTTTATAATTTTTTTTCTTTGGTAGTCACAGTTTTTCTGTGAGCAGATTTTGAGAGCGTGATATGAATTGTGATGCTATTATATGTTGTGCATGGGAATTGTTTTGAATCACTCCTCTTTCTACCCCTCAACAACCCTTGAAGCATAATGTTGCGTGCAACGATATCCGGCTTGAATCCACTATCAATCATCCGATTCCATATCCGTCCAGCTTCCATCAGATTCTTCACCTTACACTAACCGTTAAGCAACACAGAATACGTCTTCAAATCCGGAGTGAATCTATCCCTCATCCTTTCAAACAACTCGTACGCCTCCTTCCCAAGCCCCGCCCCCCTAATGCATAAAGCAAGCAATTGATCTCATCTACACCGATTCTAAATCTATACATCTTCATCAGATCAAGAACACCGACTTCCTTCCTCCTCTCTTTGCAGAGGCTAAAGCTTTGATGCAAACGGTAAACGTTTCCACCGAAAGCAAGCCCTTCTCCCCCATCTCTACAACCACAGACATCATGCTCTCAAATTGCCTAGCCTTCCCCAAAATGTTCACCATCGCATTGTAAGTTCTACGATCATGGACGAAACCCTGCTGCTCCGAAGCCCAGCAAAAGAATCGAAATGCAGGCTTTCGAGCATTTAAAAATAATCATTTAAATAGTATTACCGATCTTATTTTAAATATAGGCTTTGGACTAGAAAGAGAAAATAATAAAAATTTCAAAATTTTAACAAAATTAATACAAAAAAGTCTTGAGAAAGAAACTTATATTACTAAAATTACCAGCAATATTAAAAGATATAAATGATTTAAAAAATTTAACAATAGGATTACAGACAAAAGGATATGATGGTTATATAGGAAATAATTTGATTATAAGTATAGGAAATTTAGGAAAGGCCAGTAATCGATCTGGTATGAATTTTAAAGTAAATATAGATGGAATTGTAAAAAATATTAATAGTAAAGGAATAAAAATGATTGATCCTATAAAAATTAATCCAAAAGATCTTACTGGATTAGATTGGTCATTAGAAAATTTCAATATTCATGAAGAAAATAATATTTTAATTCCACAAAAAAAAATTATGTATGAAATAAGTACTGAATCTTTTAATTTAAGATTCACAGACTATATTAAAAAAGAAAATGAAAAAAGTGATGATGAAAACATTGAGCATACATTAATGGCAAATATAGAAGAAAATTCTATTTATGATACAGAACCTGAATCAGAAGATTATATATATATATATATAAATTATTATTATTATTACTATTATTATTATTATTATTATTATTATTATGATATATTGTAATATATTTATTTAATTATGCTATAATTTATTTGAATATATATGATATATAATTTAAATATAAATACAATATTTAGGTAAATATAATACTACTATTCGTTTAATTATATTATAATTTATTTTAATATAATATAAATAATATTATAATTTATTCTTCTGGAAATTGATGTTTGTTTAAAACACTGGTTGGAGCACGAAAATGATAACACACCAAAAGGGTCGGGCCAGCCCGAGTAGCAAAACGGATCCCACACACCAAATGTTAGCTAGCAGAGCTTTTCCGATTGAAATCGCTACCAAATCTTGCTTTTTCCTACCGCCATTGATTCAATTTCACACTTTTCTTCCTATTTAATCGCTGCGCAATGGCTTTCCATTTAAGAAACTCGAGAATTCCCAAAAAAAATTTCGCCGCCGCTCGAAATGACGGACTCTTCGCCGCACCACGCTCTCCCGATCTCCGGCAAGTCTCGCTACGACACCGGCGAGAAGCTCAAGGAAAGCAAGTTCACGGTAGCTCTCTACCCTATAGAAATAAAATGGCTTTCTTTTGTTGATAAAGATAATAGAAACAGAGAAATAAATAATTTAGTTGAACAAATAGGAGATTTTGAAATAGAAGAAATTAAAACTGATTCAGATAATAATTCTGTATATAGTATATACAGTGAAGAAGAAAAATCACAAATAATTTACACATGTATGAAAAGAAATAGAGTGTCAACATGATTGGAAAAAAAATAAAAAAAATCCCGCTGCGCATACTTCTCTCTCTGATCAACCTGGATTGCTGCCCCAGTTGTGGAAGTTCTCCTGTCATAAGATCATCTTCTTCTTCTTTTTATTTTTTATTTTTTGTAGATTAACGTGTATCCCCAAAAAACACGCCATATCCCCCCCTCTCTTTTGGTATCAAAGCTTTTAAAGATTTTGAGGCTTAAAAGGTCTGGACAGGCTTAGTGAAGGTTGTTATGAATAGCATAAACCCTTCTTATACTAAGAACCCGCCAGAATGAAGGATTATTCTTCTTTAAAGACACAAATATTAAATGGAAAACTTAGTGTGTTTTTTGATTTTTATCTTTTATCTTTAAAAACTTTGTGTTGTTTTATATAAACTTTAAATATTGGGATATGTTTTATCTTTAGAAAAGGAAGGTAACTTAAAGCTAAGAAACTAAGAATCTTTAATCATTGATCCAAATCCTCTTAAACGACTTGAATTTCTTGATAATATTCAACAAAAGAAAGCCATTTTTATTCTATAGAAAACTTTATGTTAATAGTAAATTTAAGAAGGTTTATAATCATATTCTACATAGTGAAAATAATCATTTAAATAGTCTTACCGATCTTATTTTAAATCTAGGCTTTGGACTAGAAAGAGAAAATAATAAAAATTTCAAAATTTTAACAGAATTAATACAAAAAAGTCTTGAGAAAGAGACTTATATTACTAAAATTACAAAAAAATTAGATTTTATAAAAGATCAAAATAGTCATATTATTTCAGAATTAAAAAAGTTTAAAACAAAAGAAACAGAAAGTTCAGAACCTTTCGATTTTTCTAAAGAACTTGATAAATTAAAAAAAACAATAAACAATTTAGATTTAGGTCCTACTGAAAAACCTAGAAAAGAAATTACTCCACCTATTTACAAACATTGGAAAACTAAAAAATGAATAATTTTATGGGAAAGTCTAGAACCATACAGGAAGGAAGAAATAGTACTTCAAATATTAATGATATAATTTCAAATTCCTTTTTTAATAGAATAACTACAAGAGGATCATGAAGTAATTCTTCAGAAAATGTTATTCAAATTGAAGATGAAATTAATATAGACAGAAATTTAGAATTATACAATAATCATCAAATTGATATTTTAAATCCAAAAATTTTATATCAAATAGGCATGATGAATATTAATACAGTATTAATAAGAAGCAGTAGATAAGAAAATTTAAGGATAGTTGAAAATACTCAAATTATAGATTTAATCTCACCAAAAACAATAACAAAAATTAAAAGTTCTAAAAAACGATTTGTCCATGTTGGATTAGTTGTTATAGGAATAAAAGGATTAGGAAGAAAAGAGTTAGGTACTAAAGTTTTAACAATTTTAATGGATAAATCCTGGACAACTAACATGAAAAAAGCCACTATTTCTAGAATGAAAGTAGACGTGAGCCAAAATAGTGCAATATTTTATTGTTTACCAGCAATATTAAAAGATATAAATGATATAAAAAATTTAAAAATAGGATTACAGACAAAAGGATATGATGGTTATATAGGAAATAATCTGATTGTAAGTATAAGAATTTTAGGAAAGGCCAATATTCGATTTGGTATGAATTTTAAAGTAAAAATAGATGTAATTGTAAAAAATATTAATAGTAAAGGAATAAAATTGATTGATCCTATAAAAATTAATCCAGAAGATCTTGCTGGATTAGATTGGTCGTT
Organism: Mentha longifolia; assembly: GCA_001642375.2. Classification (NCBI taxonomy): domain Eukaryota; kingdom Viridiplantae; phylum Streptophyta; class Magnoliopsida; order Lamiales; family Lamiaceae; genus Mentha; species Mentha longifolia. The sequence goes on along the minus strand of CM038111.1, from coordinate 9,176,224 downwards.
AGAAAATTTCAATACTCATGAAGAAAATAATGTTTTAATTTCACAAAAAAGTCTTATGTATGAAACAAGTACTAGATCTTTTAATTTAAGATTCACAGACTATATTTAAAAAAAAATGAAAAAAATGATGATGAAAACATTGAGCATACATTAATGGCAAATATAGAAGAAAATTGTATTTATGATTCAGAACCTATTTATGATACAGAACCTGAATCAAAAAATTATGATCAAATTGATTTAATTGGATATAAATGATTATTTAGATAATGAATCATAAATTGAAATTGAAACAAGTTTTAAAATAGAAGAAATAATAACTTCTATTGAACAACTAATAAATAAAAAATTCACTGAATTAAATATACAAGAACAAGTAGATGATATGATAATTGAATGTATGACAGAATTAGGTATGAATTATGAAGAGTCATATGTTGAACTAGAAAAATACTTTAACTTTCACGGCCTCTTATCCCTAAGGACGGCTCAGTCGGAGCTTGACTAGGGGTTGGATAAAAGAAACGGGGAAGAAAGGAGAAAATACTTATAATTATGTAATTAATGAAAATGAATAACTAAATCGACTCTATCAATATATAAATAGAAGTCAAACGAGATACGAAAAAGCCCATGACTCAATTGTTATATAGTTATCCGAGAGAAGAAACCATGTAGGGTCGAACATAATCTAGTTTCGTGAAGGAATAAAAGTAGAGTAGTTCTCGATCTACTAGTTCATGAAGCCAGTTACACATACTTATCGAAATATGATAATTGAAGCATACAGTGGAAGTCTTTAACAAAATAGATACATATATGAAGATATGTATCTCTTTCTGAACCGAAATAAAAAGATAATCAAGTCTCCTCTCAACACTGCCGCAGTTGCGACCTCGCTCAACCTGCAAGTTTTTGGGAAAAACACGAGCATGGCTGAGTACTTGATGTACTCTATGGGGTTATGCCGAGAAAACATTTTATAGTAAACAATTATTATTCAAGCATTCATCACAATATCGCACAAAGTTTTAGAGAAATAACTTGTGCATAATAAACATCATTTGTTTCAGAACAGTTCGAAAGTACAACCCCTGTTCAGATCCATAATGTATTATCCGAATGTACAACCCCTTTCGCATTCGTATAATGTATCACTCGGATGTACAACCCCTTTCTCATCCATAACATATTATTCAGATGTACAACCCCTTTCGCATCCATAACATATTACTCGGATGTACAACCCCTTTCGCATCCATAATATATTATTCGGATGTACAGCCCCTTTCGCATCTATAATATATTATCCATATCTGTAATTACACCAGGCAAGGTAGCCACCTTCCTGGACATATCCCTACATAACCGGCTCACTTTCTGGGCACACATTTTTCAACTTTGTATACACATAACCTGGCTAGCAACCTTTGTCTAACTCAGGCTCGATAGATAGAAAGTTGGCAAACCAACACAGATAGGCATCATACATAAAACCATAAGCATTTTATGCATGGATAATTTTCAGTCTACTTGCATTTCATTTCAAAAACATGCTTCCTTATAGCAACATAAATATTTTCTTTGAAAGAAACACCCACCTGGTTATATAGAAGTGATTGAGCAATTTCTAGTTCCTCTTCCACGTTCCTCGGCCTAGACCTTGTGCTTGACCTTTAGGGAAATAAGTCTCGTTTCAGCAGGTATTCTAGTTTTAGATAAATATGTTATTTCTAGAATTCTCATTTTAGTCTTTTATCTCATTAGAGTTTTAGGATTTCATATCCGCTTCTAGTTCGTATCGCGTCTTACAAATATATTAATAATCGAGAGGATAGAAAAGTCCATTCGAGAAATTCGGCGTGACCTTGACATTCGATAAGGCTACTCGATAATTCTAAATAATCAAAAATCAGCTAAAGTCGACTAGTTCAAATGAGAACTCTGCTTCTCCGTTCAAACTAGTCCCAAGACTCGATCAAGACACTTCACAAAGCAGTAGAAGGTCCGTCATATGAAAAACGAGTTCCAAGGGGCTCCAACCTCACATATTATAACGATTCACAATTCAATAATAAATTAGAGGCTTCAATCTAATATGTAAATTTATATCGACAACTCATCTTCCTTTAATTAATAAGAGCATTTCAACAAAATCAGCTACGCAAATTATTATTGAACTAAAAATGTGATCGACCTAGTTCTCCAATTTCAAAATAGTAGAGATTATTCGAGGCCAATTTCTCACTTTTAAAACAAACATAGCTCCAGACTCAATAATTGAAGCTTACATAATTTTCGTCCAATTGCTAATGATCAAATACAAGGCACAAGGTTCCATTGTTTTTTTTTTTCTTTATCAAGCTGAAACTTAAAAAGTAGAACCCAAGTAGAGGAACTATGTTTCAAAAACCATCTATTATGTAGTGATTGGCCCAAAATCATTTACTGCAGCCCAACTGATAAACAAATAAATAAAACAAAAAGGAAGAAATAAATCCTAAATTCTACCCAATTCGCAGAACACGACTCCCCTCTCTTTCCCCCTCTCGCCCTCTCGATTTCTCTTCTCCAATCTCTCTCTCTCGTCTTCCACCACCGATATGCTATCTTCCTTGCAAAATGCCGCTGGCTGTTGTCCCGACTAGAGTCGCCTCGTTGAATTTTTTTCACCGTTGCCATCTAAATTGTTGAGTAGCAAAAGCACCAGCCTCGCCGCCTCTTCCGATTCGCCTGTGAAAGTCCAGCCTCGCCGCCGTTGTCGCCACCAGATCGCCGCCATGAGTCACCGCCGACCGTTGCCATCGCCGTCGCGGCAGCAACAGGGGCTGCCCCTCCCCTGTTCTAGTATCTCTCTCTAAAATGGATGTCGCCGTCGAAGGGCAATGATCCCTCGATTCCGTCCCACGTAGAACCACTGCCTTGCAGCCTTAACCACCGCCATTTCCTTCCACCACAACCGCCGAAATCTACCATCATCGCTTCGAAGCCGCCACCCGCATCCTTAAACATCAACAGGGACACGGCTGTCACCTCCCCCTTTTAAATTTCAAGTTTTGGTTGTTTTATTAAGAAACTCAGTATCTAACTTGATAGGATGTGGCCCAGCTACTAGGCCCAAGCATCAGGCCCAATATATATAATTGGACCTGATGTAGCTCGGCCCACTCAATACTCACTTCGGCTCAATCCCAGACAGAGCCTAACAGGACAAGTCTGGAAGCTTGGCCAGCCCAATAACCCACGATCAGGGTATGCACGACCGCAGACGTGGCAAGACGGTTACACACGATCCACCCACAATCTTGGACGAGGAACCACCCATGACCTCGGTCGTAACCGCTCTTAGGTCTCTATAAATAGGGCCATTTGTATAAACAGAGGGGGACTATAATAGCTACTCGAGCATTTTAATACAAACATTCTCTCATTTCCCGTGGACGTAGATCTAACAAAAGATCGAACCACGTAAAGATCTCTTGCATCCTTTATTTTTCCTTCGTACAAATCACTCTAAAAATTCTGCGATCGATCACTGGTGCCGTCTGTGGGAAACTGTAGAATTCTTTTTGTGAAATCGATCAACATTTTTGAGTGAAGATACGATGGTGAAACCAACCCGCTCCACCACCATCGCTGCTGCCAAGGCAAAGCAGAACCAAGCTAACCCGTCCACCAATCCACCTTACACACCGGCCAACGAGGAGAAGGTTGACGCAAGCCAAGCTCAGCAAACTGCTTCCCAAGTCCGACGTGACCAGCAGCCCATAATCCACCAAACTCCTGAAGGCCACCAGGAGGATGTGTCACCAGGCCAGTCAGGTGACTCAGTTAGTAGCGGTGAGCCAGGCCAGGGCGGCCACCGACGCAGAAACGCCGCACTCCAACCCGAGCTTGGAGATGCACTGAAGGCGTACTTGGACCTCCACGAATAGGATTTCCTTAAGTTTGTCGATCAACATCGACAACAGAATCGAGGTGGAGAAGACAGAACCGGACAATCACGATAATGGTCCCCAAGTCTCCAAATCGCTGGAGACAAAAATATCGAACTTCCCCAAAGGCGATGTGGTTACAATCGCCGTGGGAACAACGACCGCGCCTCACCTCGGCATGGTTCGACGTCACCTCGTCGAAACGCTGATCCACCCCGGCATGACGAGGGTAACCGCGGTCAGGGGAGATTCACTGTTTACAGTCAAATCGCCATTCCTTTCATCAATAAAATACTCTATACCCCGCTCCCGCCGACGTATAGAGTACCGCCCATCAAACCCTACAATGGGTCGTGTGACCCCAGCAACTTCTTATCGCAGTATCAATACAACATGCTGATCCAAGGGCTCGCCGAGGATGTTTACATGTGCAAAGTCTTCCCCGTCCTGCTGGTGGACAACGCCAGGAACTGGTTCGATAACCTTCCTCGCTGCAGCATAGGGTCGTACGCTGACCTACTCGATGCCTTCGAGCGTCACTTTTTCCAGAAAGCTGAGGCGAAAATCAGCCCGGCCCAGCTCCTCACCTTAAGGCAGGGGCGCGGAGAAATGATCAGCAACTTCATAGCCCGTCTCTTCGACGATGTTCTCATTTCGGTATTTCAGAATGCCATTCAGTCCGGAACTCTCTTCAGAGAGCTCGTAAAGGCGCATCCGACAATCTCCAGGCAGCTATGGAGGATTGCTGATACATTTGCGGAGGCGGATGAGGCTGATCGAAGAAAACGGGCAGCAGATCGGCCCGAAAACAATGATAAGAAGAAGAAAGAGGAGCGCACCGACCATGGGCAAGGTCGCTGAAGTGCCCTCGAAAGGTTATAGCGAGGACCCCTCGAGTCTCGCCTAGGACCTCGGCCCAGTCAAGACCGAAGTCAGTACACACCGCTGACGAAGTCCAGGGCCGAAATATACGAGCTTCACACGAACTTATTCGAGAAGCCGCCACCCATGTCCCGAGGTGGATCGAAGCTCCGATCCAAGGAGAAATACTACAAGTTCCATGACGACTACGGTCATGAAACCAAGGACTGCAGAGATCTCGCAACGGACATCGAACACCTGGTATGCGATGGTACCCTTAAGCTGTACCAAAGTCGCAATCAGCAAGAGGCCCGACCTCAAGGGAAGGGCAAGAGAAAGAAAAATAGGGGAGGCAACAACTGCGCACCCCACTATGACAAAAAGTCGAGGTACGATGACGAGGACGAAGACGAGGACCAACCTCAACACGACAGAGTCATCAGTGCCATTACCGGGCTGCCTCCAGGCTCAACGAAGTCATCACTAAGAGCCGAAGCCCGAAGCCAACAAAGAGAAGAATCTTCTCAAAAAAGGTTCAAGAAGGATGAAGTCATCACTTTTTCCGATGACGATCCAGTCCCCCACGCCACACCCCATCAGGACGCCACCATAATTCAAGCCGTGGTGGCCAACTGCTTGATTCACCGGGTGTTCATAGACAGCGGAACCTTAGTGAGCGTGCTCTTCAAAGACTGCTTCGACAAGCTCAGGATCGAAAAAGCCCGGCTGAAGCCGGCGCCCACTCCCCCGAAGAACTTTACACAACAAGAAACGACAACGGATGGCATCATCCCACTTCCCGTCACTGTTGGAAAGAGCCTACTGTCGTCGACAAAGATCATCAACTTCTTTGTCGTAAAAGCTAATTCTCCCTACAATATCATCCTAGGGAGAGATTGGCTAATAGCAACAAAGGCGATCTGCTCGGCATATCACCTGATGATCAAAATTCCGTCTAAAAACGGAGTGATCACACTTTGAGAAAATCAGATTCAAGCCAAGGAGTGCATGCAGGTCGCACTCCGAGGTGCTGGGAACCAGCACCCTTAAGCATAGCAACTACAGAACCCCGAAGAGATGGAGCCAACGTCGCCTCCATCCGTCGAGCCGGTCGAAGACGTCGCATTATACAAAGATGACCCTACCAAGGTCATCAAAGTAGGGTTCACCGGAGAGTACGAGCTCCGAAGTCAAATTATCGGGCTACTTCGGGAATACAGAGATGTCTTTGCTTGGTCGCCGCTAGACATGACTGGGGTGGCACCAAGCGTCATCACTCATCACCTCAACATCGATCCCGAGGTGAAACCAGTTAGGCAGAAGCAGCGAGCCTTCACAGCCGAAAGAAATCAAGTGATCCATGACGAGGTACGCCAACTGCAAAAGGCTGATATTTTATTCGAGGTGAAATATCCGACCTGGTTGGCCAACCCCGTAATGGTGAAAAAGTAGGGAGGGGGATGGCGGATGTGCATAGACTACACCGACCTCAACAAGCACTGCCCAAAAGACTGCTACCCCCTTCCCAACATTGACAAGAAGGTCGAAGCTCTTATTGGCCACAAGATGTTCAGCTTCTTAGACCTGTACAAGGGGTATCACCAAGTCCTCATGAGTGCCGAGGAAGCGCCGAAGACCGCCTTCGTCACGGACTTCGGTATCTATGCATATAAAAAGATGCCCTTCGGACTAAAGAACGCTGGAGCTCCATACCAAAGGATGGTTGACAAAATATTCGAGGCCCACATCGGTAGAATTGTCGAAGTGTATGTAGACGATATAGTCGTTAAAAGCAAGGAAATTGCCACTTATGTAAACGACCTCAAAGTTATTTTTAGCCTACTTCGTGAAGTGAATTTAAAGTTAAACCCAGAAAAGTGTACTTTTATGGTCCGATCTGGAAAATTTCTAGGGTGTTGGGTTTCACGCGAAGGGTTAAAAGCTAACCCATCAAAAGTCTGAGCAATCTAAGAAATGCAAGTGCCGAAGTCAATCCACGATGTGCACAGGCTGACGGGCTGCCTAGCTGCGCTAAGTCATTTCCTGTCTAAGGCCGCCGAAAAATAACTCTTGTTCTTTAAGATACTAAAGAAGGCGCCGAACTTCGAGTGGAACGACGAGCACAGAAAAGCTTTCGACGACCTAAAGAGGTACCTCGTAAACCTCCCTACTTTATCTGTACCAAAAGAGGACGAGGTCCTTTCGTTATACCTAGCCGCTTCGGACGAGGCAATCAGTGCGGTCCTGGTACGAGAAGAAAAATGTTGTCAACTACCCGTCTATTTCATAAGCCGAGCCCTAAAAGGACCGGAGACGAGGTACCAACCTTTGGAAAAGGTCGCGCTTGCATTGGTAAATGCAGCAAGGAGACTTCGACCGTACTTCCACGCGCATCCAATACAAGTGCTGACTGATCTCCCACTTCGACAAGTGCTCACAAAACCAGAAGCATCCGGGCGAATCGCTAAATGGGCTGTAGAACTCGGCGAGCATGCGATTTCCTTTGTACCTCGTCAGGCCGTTAAAGGGCAAGCCTTAGCCGATTTCCTAGTAGAAGCCAAGTTCACGGAGGTGCAGAAGTCTGCCGGACCTGCCGAAGACAAATCAAAGGCCGAAACACCAAAGCAACCGCCGCAAGACTGTTGGAAGGTCTATATGGATGGGGCATCAGGCAACAAAGAAAGCGGAGCCGGGATCTTACTCATCAGCCAAGAAGGAAAGGAGACCACCTATGTACTCCGGTTCAACTTCTCGACCACAAATAATGAGGTGGAGTATGAAGCTCTAATCGCTAGACTTCGTTTAGCCCAAGCTTTCCAAGTACAAGCCATTCAAGTTCACAGCAACTCTCAAGTCATAGTGAGCCATATACTAGGCAAGTACGAGGCCAAAGGTGAACGAATGAAGAAATACCTCCATAAGGCCAAGATCCTACAACAGAGCTTCTCATACTTCGAGTTGGTGCGAATCCCAAGAGGAGACAACGATCGAGCTGACGCACTGAGCAACCTCGCATCGTCTTCAATGACCTCTCCGGTGGAAGAAGTACAACTCCGAAGTATTGATGAAGCCGAAGTTAATATAGTAACCGAAGACAGACCGAACTGGATGACTCCACTTCGCAACTACTTAGGAAAAGGCGAACTCCCAGCCGATAAGGTCGAGGCTAGGAAGCTCCTGGCTAAATCCACCAAGTACGTCCTAGAACAGGGAGTGCTGTATAGAAAATCCTACCTCCAGCCTCTCCTAAGATGTGTGGGGCCCAACCAAGCAGACTACGCATTGCGCGAAGTCCATGAAGGGTCCTGTGGCAGTCACATCGGAGCTTGCGCCCTATCCAAGAAGATCATAAGATGGGGATACTATTGGCCCACCATGTTCCAGGACGCTATCGACCTCGTCAAATAGTGTCCGAAGTGCCAAATCCATGCGACGGTTCCAAGGTTGCCACAGACTGAACTGGCCAGCATGCAAAGCCCTTGGCCGTTCATGCAGTGGGGAATAGACATTGTCGGCCCATTCAAAAAAGCCCCCGGCCAACTACAATTCCTCATTGTATCCATCGACTACTTTACGAAGTAGGTTGAAGCTGAACTGCTGGCGCGGATCACAAGCAAAAATGCCCTAAACTTCATTTAGAAGAACATAGTTTGTCGCTTCGGCATACCTCACATCCTCGTCTCAGATAATGGAACCCAGTTCACAGACAGGACGTTCAGAGAATGGTGTGACGAACTCCACATCCAACAAAAGTTCACCTCGGTAGCTCATCCTCAAGCAAATGGCCAAACCGAGGTTACGAACCGAACGATAGTCAAAGGGTTAAAAACCCAACTCGATAAGGCCAAAGGAGATTGGGCAGCGAACTTACCCCAAGTCCTGTGGTCGTACCGAACTACCCCCCGGACATCACACGGTGAAACACCATATAGCTTGGTGTATGGAACCGAAGCGGTGATCCCGGTAGAGATCGGCTTGCCGAGCCCCAGAACGCTTAACTTCGCAACCCAAGATAACGAAGAAGGTCTCCGAACTGACTTGGATTTGTTGGAAGAGAAACAGGATCAAGCCTATATACAAGAAGCTCGATACAAATAGCAAGTAGCTCGGTATTACAACAACCAGGTGAAGCACCAGCAATTCCAAGTAGGCGATTTCGTGCTTTGTAATAATGAAGTCAGCAAGGCTGAGAAGCTCGGCAAGTTAGAAGCCACTTGGGAAGGACCATACCGAGTTCAAGAAGTCCTCGGCAAAGGATCATATAAGCTCGCCTATTTATCTGGTGAGCCAATATCCCGAACTTGGCACATTTCTCATTTGAAGAGATATTATCTATAAGTGGAAGTAGGTGTATATAAGCATTACTTATGTTTTGATGTAGTTTGTTAAATTGTCCATCTTTTTAAGTGTCTTATTTTTATCAATGAAGTTCGGATTTTGCATATTTTAGTGGGTGCATGTTTCTTCCACTAATACATTTTATCTCGAACACTTAAATAAAATCCTGACGAGGAAAACAAAGAACACAAACCAAACTCTAATTTCGGAGTAGCATCTAAATGCACGTAAGGGGACCACCCCTATCGATAAATTCGATAAATAAGGAACCTATATAACCTTAACCTCGTTCTATGACGGGGATGGGTTGTATAAGGCCAAACTTCATCTTATGACGAAGTGAGCCACTTAAGGCCAAACCTCATCTTATGATGAAGTCAGCCACTTAAGGCTAAACTTTGTCTTATGACGAGATGAGCCACTTAAGGCCAAACTTCGTCTTATGACGAAGTGAGCCACTTAAAGCCAAACCTCGTCTTATGACGAAGTGAGCCACTTAAGGCCAAACTTCGTCTTACGACGAGGTGAGCCACTTAAGGCCAAACTTCATCTTATGACGAAGTGAGTCAATTAACTCTTCGTATTGAGATAAAAAGAGCTATCTAAAAGCCGAACTTCATTTCATGGCGAAGTAAGCTGTCTTCGTTTAAAACAAGGGAAGCTACCTTAGTTAAAAACGATGATAAAAAGCTTAAATAAAAGTACAAAATTTCCGTTTTATTTCATGTAAATGGAAAATGTATAAGTATTACATTATGAAGACGAGGAGCCCGGAGGCCTAGGCTGACTAAAGCTAAGCCAATCTCTGGCAAAATCCCTACCAGAGTTAAAGTTCAAAATATCGTCTACACTAAGCCTACCTCTACCTCGTCCGGGAGCTGAACTTTGACCTCTACCTCGGCCACCCTGAGTTCCCCGACCTCGGACACTTTGGCTCGCTCGACCTCGACCTCGTCCAGGCGCCAACCACTGCTCCTGACTGTAGAATTCTTGAGAGTGGTGTGCGACAATCCTAGGATCAGGGTTAGCCGAACTTGAAGATTCACCTTCCTAGAATTCCCTAGAAGTGCGGTCAAGCAGCCTCAAGCTCGAACCAGGGGTAGTCAAAGTCGAAAGCTCAGCCTCTGACAAAATACATCATTTCAACTTCAGGCAGCGATCAAGGACTGTCTCGTAGATGCTCGCTACTCGCACGAGTTCTTTAAATTCATCCCGAAGCTGCCAGGAGTCATCCCCATATTGCTCCCTGTAGCTTTGGCACCGAGCCTTGAGGTCATTGACCTTGCCATAGATCTCAGAAATCGTGGATCCCCCAGCTCGGTGAATTATGGCCTCATACTCCGTATGCTCCTCGACCATCTCTTTGAAAGTTTTGACGTCGTCCAGAGTTTGTTGGTACTTGTCATCGAGCTCCAGATACTTAGCATGCATTTCGTCAAGTTTTTCCTGAGCTGCTTGATGTCTCACTTCAGCCTCGATCTCGATGTTTTCAGCTCGTTTTTTCCAGTTCGAAGCATCGATCTCAACTACTTCAACAGCTTGACGAAGTTCGGATATTTCTTTCACGAAGTGAGAAGCATCGTAAAAATCAGGAGCAGACTACAAAGAATAGGTACAAGCATGATTCAACAAAAGGCGTTTTTATTTACAGCCGAATACGGCAAAAGAAGTGCCACCCTAATGGTGACGGAATACAGAGCTAAAAAAAAAAAAAAAAAAGAGAAGGGGAGAAGGAACAACATGGAAGGAGTCAATTAACCCCATCATGGTTTCCTTCACCCATGCCGACCTCTTAACTGGCGTCGGTTTCCCCCGTCCTCCCTTCACTGGCGTCGGTCACTGGGTCCTTCGGAAGGCTGGCGATGACAGCCTCCAGCTTATTGTCCTTGTCGATGGGGCAATTTTGGACCGCTGTCTCCGATAAAAAGGACTTGTGCTGGGCCAGGGTTTCCACCACCTGCACTTTCGAAGTGCTTTCAACAAGCACCTCGGCATACTCCCGCAGCATCTCCTCTTCGGACAATGCCTCATACCCGTATTTGGCCTTGTCAAGGCTCGGGTAATCCTGGGTAATCAAATCAATGACTGCGGTAGAGACCGAGGTGCTCATAGCACCCACTAGCTGTGTAACAGCCCCACCAAAGTGCGGGACCGAAATATACGCTCGGCAAAAGCCCGGAGCATACCACCCTGGCCAGCGACCGCACGGGCCATCTTCTCCCGCTCCTCGGTAAGCTGGGTCTTCAACCCAGTGACTTCGGCCTCCAGGTCGGCGGCTTTCTTCTTTGCCTCTTCAGTAGTGGCGATGGCCTTAGCCTCCTGTTCCGCCTCTTTCTGGGCCTTTGCCTCGGCCGCCGTCACCCTCGCTGACAGTTCGGCCCTCGCTGCCTCGAGCTTGGCAGACAACTTCTGGAACTTAGCAACCCCGCCAGATATGAAGTTCGCCAAGCCCTTCAGCCCGGATAATGCCATCTCGGCCTCCTGCACAGAGATGCATCAGAAACATAGCTAACCTATATATCAGATACATAATTAAATAACTAGTACTCACCTCGGGAAATGACATCTCCCGGAACGCATCTTCGCCAGAGAGCTGACCACCCCCATAAGCCCCCACCTCATCGATTGAAGGGAGCTGAACTCCCCAAATTTGCCGATCCATAGTCTAAGGTGGAGGCGAACTGGCTCGAGGTGACCCCAGCTGCGAGCTCTCTGAAACCGACCTAGCCAGGTCGGTTGCTTTCTCAGACGACGTACCGGGCGCCGTCTTCTCTACAACAATAGAGGGCCTCGCCCTCTTCTTTTTCCTCTGTACTGCGGCCTGGAGATCTTGGGGATTCACTGCAAACATAAAAACACATATTAAACCTCAGACATATAACACCTCATGAAATATGTGAAGCATGGCCTCACCCAAATGCGCAGTCACAGTACCATCATATGGGCTCAGCCCATACCTCGAAAGCTCGGCCTCAGAGTAATTCCTCTCAATGAGGCCGAGGTTCATCAAGCTTGTCTCAAGTTCACTGATTGGTTTCTCAGCGACTTGAGGTGCGAACTTGGCCTTGGACCAAGGATACAGAGGCACCCCTTCAGCCCGACAGAAGAAGAATTTCTTCTGCCAGTTTGTCACCTTGGAAGGCGTCCCCAACTTAAACTTATTCATGGGGGAAAGGTAAACCCACCCTGTCGCACTCCGCTTAAGTCTAAAAAACTTAAGCAACAAATCTAGAGAAGCCGAACCACCACAACGGCCGACCTCGACACAAAACCCGATGACCTGCTTGATGGAGGGCGGCGCCAACTGACTTAACAACAGTTGGAATTTTTCTAGGAGTTCGACAAAAATATGGTTTCATAGAAAACGAAGACCGAACTGCAGATAATCTTCATATACTGTAAAAAAAATCCTACAGGAGGAGAACTACCCCTATCGTTAATACGTGGCAGAACCAGCTGCATTGACTCCGGAAACAGGAATTTCCGAGCTAAATTTTGCATATGCGACACACTCATGGTGGAGGCATATTCGAGAGCGGCATCTGACCCAACTAAGGGTAGAAATTCAATTTCTTGAAGGCTAGGAGGGACAAGAGCACGAGTATACACATTTAATAGAACCCTCGCTGGAACTACCCTAGACGGCGAGGGCGGAACCCCCACATTCACCCTATCCATATCCATTGGTAGAGAAGAAGAAGAAGAAGACATTAACGAGGAAAGAACTTACTTGTCAAGGTTTTCCGACCAAAATTTTACTGGAAAATGGAGCGAACGGCGGCAGTCGCAGAATTTTGATTTAGGGTTTTTGATTTCTCGCTCAAGTTGGGAATCGATAAATGGGGAAAAATGTTTTTAGGCGTACACTGAAAACTTTTATAAGCGAATTTCCGCCTTTTCACATCCCGCCTCTTCACCTACCCACTTAAGGAAGCGACACGTGTCCTACTAATGCTGGACTCCAATAGTTGCACCCCTTCAAATCCAGTCTATTCAAGCTCGACCTCGTCCAAATGAGGCGGTATGCATTTCGACTTTGTTGAAATCCCAATTTCGATGGGGGCAATGCAGTTCGAGCTCGACCTCATCCAAACGAGGCGGTATGCATTTCGACTTCGTCAAAATCCTAATTTCGATGGGGGCAATGCAGTTCGAGCTCGACCTCATCCAAACAAGGCGGTATGCATTTTGACTTTGTCGAAATCCCAATTTTGACAGAGACAATGCAGTTCGAGCTCAACCTCATCCAAACAAGGCGGTATGCATTTTGACTTCGTCGAAATCCTAATTTCGACGGGGGCAATACAATTTGATCTCAACCTCGTCCAACGAGGGGGTATGTATTTCGACTTCGTCAAAATCCTAATTTCGACGGGGGCAATGCCAAAATCCCCGATCGATCACTGGCCTCGCTTCACCGACTTTTTAGGGGGGGGATGTGATAGGATGTGGCCCAGCTACTAGGCCCAAGCATCAGGCCCAATATATATAATTGGACCTGATGCAGCTCGGCCCACTCAATACTCACTTCGGCCCAATCCCGGACAGAGCCCAACAGGACAAGTCTGGAAGCTCGGCCGGCCCAATAACCCACGATCAAGGTATGCACGACCGCGGACGTGGCAAGACGGTTACACACGATCCACCCACAATCTCGGACGAGGAACCACCCATGATCTCGGTCGTAACCGCTTTTAGGTCTCTATAAATAGGGCCATTTGTATAAACAGAGGGGGACTGTAATAGCTACTCGAGCATTTTAATACAAACATTATCTCCTTTCCCGTGGACGTAGATCTAACAAAAGATCGAACCATGTAAAGATCTCTTGCATCCTTTATTTTTCCTTCGTACAAATCACTCTAAAAATTCCGCAATCGATCATAACTATTATTTAGATTACAAATTATACGTCTTACTTCAGTTCTAGGAGAGATTTTAAATTATAGATTAGGGATTTAGTTTAGCATTGCAGTAGAGGATTATGGTTTACAAGTGTTTGGTTGCTGAATATGAAAAATGGAGTGGAGACTTACTGGTAAGAGATTTTTGATTGGAGATTGATGTAGTCGGACAGGGATGGAACTCAAAGGCTGGATTTTGGTGGATCTTTGCAATGCTTTTCTGATACTTTCCTTCTTCTTCTTCTAAATCCTTCCTCAGTGAATGTCGAAATGATCAATGATGCTACAACATTTTCCTCCCATTTTTCTCTCTTTTGCTAAACCGTTTCTTTTCTCTTGAATTTTGCTTTGCTGGCAAAAATATGAGGGATAATTTTGAATGGTGAAAAAGAAGTGCACAGGGGTGAAAGGTGGGATACGGACGTGGCCGACTCTCCTCCATTATCGATGATGGGCTTCAAAATTTATAGGTTGGTAATTGGGCTATCAAGGAATAGATTAAAAAGAGAAGCCCATCCTCAAAATTCATTAAGCCTAAATAGTTTAATTAAAAAGACCCATCAATAAATTCCCCTTAAACTGAAAATCGGAAATAACAATACTTTGGTTCGAATTTAAGAAGAGATTTGAATTGCTGGAGGGAACTTATCGACAAGTAGAGATGTGTATATTCGTACACATAGAATAATCCACCAATTAATTATAAGTCCAAAACGGCATAAACGAAATCTATTTCGTTTCATTTCTATCCTACCAAAAATTATATTCTTGATCTCACAAAAGTTTCGTAAAATTGACGGATAATACAAGTATATCATATAATAAATATATATATATTTTTTAAATATTCCGTTTTTTGGAAAAACGGGGTATTACACTAACTTACCATTAGTAAGTGATATAATAAATATTAAAAAGTATGATTACAGATTTTTATAAAAAATAAACAAATTTTATGGATGCAACTATATCTGGATATAAAAGACCAAAAATGGAATTTTCACATATAGGACCAGGTACAACAGAAAATACAGGTAGAGAAAATTGGGCTCCCTCTAATCTAAAATACGAAGGAGAATCTCAATATAAAGGAAAAGGAAGTAGAATGCCTATAGGAAAATTATACAGTGAAGAAATGTTATTATTAGAACAACAAAGTCCTCAATTATGGCCAGATGATATTTTAATTTGGGAACAAAATGTAGTAAGAAATTGGGAAACAAATAAAAGAACATATATTGATATGTTTGCATATTTAGAAACAACTCTGATACCAATTGCCTTAGGATTATGGCAAAGTAAAAAGAATCAAGCTCCTGAACAAATTAATCAAATAAAATCGTTAGGAGAAAATCCTTACAATTTCACAAGTCAAATTAGAATATTATTATTAGGAGTTGTTCCTACAAAAGAAAATACATTTATACAAGATACTGCAATTAGAAATTTAGAACAATTAAACATTTCACATTTTAAATATATTAGAGAATTTAGTACAGATTTCACTAGAATAATATCACAAACAGGAAGAGCCATGGAAGATGAATTATGTGATAAGTATTTTATAAAATTACCAGGAGATTTAGGAAAAGGTCTCCATGAAGAATGGAAAAAACTTGATCCAAAACCTACAAATTTAGGAATAGGAACAAGAGTGTCTTTTGTTTTTCATAAATTAGAAGAAAAATGTAAAGAAGCTGTAATGCAAGAACAAATTAAAAGTCAAGCATGGACTTTTTGTAAAACAGCAATTTATACACCACAGGCATATGGATATTATGAAAAACCTAAAACATATAAAAAAAATTAGAAAAAGTACTAGTTTTGATAGAAATAAAAATTATGATAAAAAATAAATATGTTAGAAAACCACAAAACATAAATTGTAAATGTTTTATTTGTGGAGATCCAAGACATTTAGCAAATAGATGTCCTGATAAAAATAAAGATAATAGAAACAGAGAAAGAAGTAATCTAGTTGAACAAATAGGAGATTTTAAAATAGAAGAAATTAAAACTGATTCAGATAATAATTCAGTATATAGTATATACAGCGAAGAAGAAAAATCACAAATAATTTACACATGTATGAATACAGAAATAGAGTGTCAACATGATTGGATAAGATTTAAAGGAAATAATCATGTTAGCTGTTTTATTTGTAAATTATTCCCAGCTATTGATAAAAGATATCAATGTAATAAATGCTTTGGAGAAATATGCTTTCTATGTATACATGAAAAATTTAAAATTAATACCGAACTAGAAGGAAGAACATCAAATATATTAGAACAAGATAAAAATTTAAATTTTTATAAAGAAAGAATAGATAAACATGTGTTAGCTATTAAACTCCTAGAGCAGCAAATACAACAATTAGAATTTAAGTATAATTTATTAGAAGAAAAAATTAATAAAGGAAAAAATATACTTATAACAGAAACCGAATGTAGTAAAATGTCACAACAATTAGAAGAAAAGCATGAAGTTATTTCTATGAATAATAAAAGTCTTGAAAGTATTAATAAAGGAACTCCAAATTTAATAACTTTACATTGTAGAGTTTGGGTAGATCAAAATACTTATATACCACTAGCAGCCACACTTGATACTGGAAGCACTAAAAGTTTAATAGGACATAGTTTAATCACAGAAAAATATCATAACAAATTAACTTATAATATACAAACAAGAACGGTTGAAAATAGAATAATGACAATTACACACGAAGTCAAATCACTAGGAATTCAATTCTTAGATTTTGCAGGAAATTTTGGTTATAAATATGAATTACCACAAGTTATTATTAATCCACAATCCGTAAAATTAGAAGATTTTTTTGTTAGGATTAAACTTTATTATAAGTTTACATGGATCAATTACAATAGCGCAAAACCAAATTACTCTTAGTAAATAGGTTAATAATTTTCCCACAAATAGATATAGTCACACATCAGAGTTCGCTCGAAGCATGGTGGAACTGGTGAATTAGATTTCTTTAAACAATCTCAAAACCACAGAATAAATCAAATAGAAAATGAAACAATGTCTTATTTAGGAAATTTTTTAGGTCACGAATTAGAAAAGGGACCAAATATTACAAATAGCATAAACTACCCTATAATTCAGAAACTTGAAAAAATAGGATTAATAGGCGAATATATCACTAAAATAAAAATAAATTATTTAATAAAACAAAAAATTAAGAATCTTGATATAAGGATTATTACAGCAAATATAGAATACTCTCCTCTTGATAGAGAAGAATTCAAAAAATAAATTCCAGAAATGTTAGAACAAAAATTAATTAGAAGATCAGAAAGTCCACACAGAACAATAGTGATAGAGTGGCACCGAGCGTCAAGGGGTGTACGAGGCGAAGGCGCAAGGCTTCGCTGTGGGAGGAGCTGCTGTGGGTTCGATGTGGATTTGTAGAAGGGACTGCTGCCACGGCTGGGCAGTGCGAGCCAAGAGAGGAGGGGCTGCTTGGCCGTGCGCCGGAAGAAGAAGGCTGCTGCTGTGTTGGGCTGAAGAGGGGTGTGGGCTGAGAGAGCGGGTGCGGAAAATGGGAAGAATGGACGCGTGGATTAAGTTGGCAGATTTCCTTAGTTCGTTATTATTATTACTTTATTATCTATTTAGTATTTGATATTATTGTTTAGTATTTCTTGTTGGACAAGTTATGGACCTTATTTAAAAGATGTAATCGTGGAACCCTAATTATGATCATTGGATATTATTGTTTGCGGCAAATACGCTGTGGCCTTTTTGGAGGAGTGGCCTCTTCGGAGGAGAGTTCGTTTTTCTTTTCCATTCTTTGTTATTCTTTTCGTGAGTTTTACCTTTCAATCACCCTTCACTCTATCAATTGGTCCGACCCGCCGGATCTGAAAAGACGATGGAGAAGACGATAGAGAAGGGTGCGGATACGCATGCATTATTTGATCGAATCATGGAGAAACTCGACGACCTGATAGCAATTCGATGGGAAAAAGTGAAGCCTGCGTCGATGAGTTTGGTGGAGACCACCTTTGCCGACTATTCTTCTGAGTTTGACGCGGTCATGGCTAAGCTTGACAAGTTAGCCGGTGGGCCGCAGTTGCTCGGAGGCGACGATTCTTCCAAGGAAGGGCCCAAACCCTTGTCCACCAGACCCTCGTATGGAATCTCGTCTGCAAATAGCGCGTTACCTCGCATGGATCTTCCTTCTTTCAATGGCTCCGATCCTTTGGCTTGGCTTGCTCAAGCCGAACAATCTTTTCTGGTGCACAACATCGCGACGGATCAACGAGTGCAGTTGGCCATCACCTTCATGACTGGCAATGCACTGTTTTGGGGGCGATGTGTTCTCCGTCCTGCTGCTTCTATGACATGGGCGCAATTTCAGAGAAGTTGGTCAAACGGTTTGGCAATAGCTTCGAGGAGAAGCCTGTTTCGCATGACGAATCGTCGAATGAGGGGGATGAGGGGGAGACGGTGGTGAGTCTTCCCCTCTCGCCGCCTTCGCCGCTTCCGGTGGTGAGTCTGCATCTCTCAAATTCTAGGGAGAATTTTTCTGATGAGATAGGTGGTGATGTTATCGCCTCTCTCTACAACTGGGCTATCAAGAAGAGTTCATGGGAGGCTGTGGAAGATTTGAAAGGGCAGTTTTTGAACTTCAACCTTGAGGACAAGGCTGTTTCGGACAACCGAGGAATTGATAGAGTGGCACCGAGCGTCAAGGGGTGTACGAGGCGAAGGCGCAAGGCTTCGCTGTGGGAGGAGCTGCTGTGGGTTCGATGTGGATTTGTAGAAGGGACTGCTGCCACGGCTGGGCAGTGCGAGCCAAGAGAGGAGGGGCTGCTAGGCCGTGCGCCGGAAGAAGAAGGCTGCTGCTGTGTTGGGCTGAAGAGGGGTGTGGGCTGAGAGAGCGGGTGCGGAAAATGGGAAGAATGGACGCATGGATTAAGTTGGCAGATTTCCTTAGTTCGTTATTATTATTACTTTATTATCTATTTAGTATTTGATATTATTGTTTAGTATTTCTTGTTGGACAAGTTATGGACCTTATTTAAAAGATATAATCGTGGAACCCTAATTATGATCATTGGATATTATTGTTTATGGCAAATACGCTATGGCCTTTTCAGAGGAGTGGCCTCTTCGGAGGAGAGTTCGTTTTTCTTTTCCATTCTTTGTTATTGTTTTCGTGAGTTTTACCTTTCAATCACCCTTCACTCTATCAAATAGCCTTCATAGTTAGAAATCATTTAGAAATTAAAAGAGGAAAAGTAAGAATAGTTTATAATTACAAAAGATTAAATGATAACACAATTGATGATGGCTACAATATTCCAAACAAAGATGGATTAATTGGTTTAATCCAAAATAAAAAGATTTTTAGTAAGTTTGACCTAAAATTAGGATATAATCAAATTACAATTAGAAGAATGGTTTAAGCCATGGACAACTTTTACCTGTCCAGAAGGACATTTTGAATGGAATATTTTAACCTTTGGCTTAAAAAATGCTCCATCAGTTTTCCGAAGATTTATGGACTATCTTTCTAATGTTAGTCGAGCATGTTTTAGGATTGTCAATATAAGCATTATTTAATTTTCTTGCGAGCATGTTTTATTTGCTGCGTTTCGAAAATTATGCTTAGGATTATGTGGCAACATGATCTAGCATGTCGACAACCTTTTGAAAGAAAAATACTAAGCAGATAAAAACATTTTAATTAAAAATGTTAAGACGTCACAATTGATCTTAATGTGAAGTTTTGGTAAAAGTGTGTAAACGTCCACACGAACGTGGCTTGCATAATTTTATCAAAATAAGTTCACTAGATTTAAGATTTCTTAACAAAAATGTTTTAATCAAAATGAGTAGTGGGAGCTATTTTAAGTAAACGTCCACACTAATGTGGCTTGCTTAGAATAGTAACTACAGATTCCTCTAGAGTTGATTAGAAACAAAGATAGCTTAAGGAAAATGGAGTATTTTCTAAGTTTATAAGTTTAGATATTAATTATGATACAACTCCCCAACGGAGTCTCTTTCTTAATTAATATGGTCTAGTAAGGTTCAACTATTAATTTTATTTGCCAAAAGGAAATAAGGTTGGCTAGAGAATAAAATTAAAGATCGGGTATCTAGTCGAGTAACAAGAACGTAAACGTCCACATGAACGTGGCTTGCACTCGGCGTTACTCGGGCTATTGAAGGTTTCGTTAAATATTGGTTTATCAAAAGGTTACAATATTTACGTTACGAATTTATGCTTACACTTTTCTTACGAGTGTCTATATGTTTTATTTTCAGATATGACT
Organism: Mentha longifolia; assembly: GCA_001642375.2. Taxonomy (NCBI): domain Eukaryota; kingdom Viridiplantae; phylum Streptophyta; class Magnoliopsida; order Lamiales; family Lamiaceae; genus Mentha; species Mentha longifolia. Next base: position 9,155,875 of record CM038111.1, on the reverse strand, counting down.
TTAGGCCCATTGGTTAATGTTCTTACTTCAAAGCCTCTCACTGGTTCCAATTACTTGGAATGGAAGAGGAATCTCGAATATGTCCTTGTTGCGGAAGAGTACATGTTTGTACTCATAACTCCAGAACCTGCTCTATTGGCGGATCAGTCCACTGAGGAACAGAGAGCTGAGCATAAGAAGTGGTACAAGGCCAATGATATGGCGAGGTGTTATATAATGACTTCTATGTCTAGCCAGATGTAATTGGAGTATAAAAGCTTCACTACTGCGGCTAACATTATGCTCAATCTCAAGGAACTTTTTGGAGAAAAAGATAGGGCTTCCCGTTTTGAAGCCATGAGGAAACTCATGACTACTAGAATGACGGAGGGGACCTCTGTGCGAGATCATGTTCTTAAAATGATGAATGCACAGAATGAGTTGGAAGAGCTTGGTGGAAGTATCGAGGGTAAGGCCAAGATCGATATGATACTCCATACTCTTCCTAAATCTTTTGAGAATTTCCATCTGAATGTGGTCATGAACAAAAAAAGAGTATACTGCAAATGAACTTCTTAATGACCTAGTGACTGCTGAAGCCATGATGAATGAAGGTGCTACGGCATTATCATCTGTGAAGGCTAGTTCTTCTGCACCGAAAGGTGGGAACAAGAAGAAGGCGTGGCCTCCACGTAAGAAGACGGCAAGTCCTAGTGGGAGCAAAGGTCCGAAGCCCACCGGCGGCGTCAAGAAGCCAAATGAGAAAGGCAAGTGCTTCAAGTGCAACAAGACAGGACATTGGAAGGTTGACTGCCCTCTAAAGAAGAAAAATGGAGGTACGTCTTACTCATTAGTAACTGAAACGTGTTTAGCTACATGTTCTACCCAGACTTGGGTAGTAGATACGGGCGCAACTAACCATGTATGTTACACCTTGCAGGGGTTTCTGCAGAAAAGGGAGCTGAGTGAGGGTGAGATTACCATCTCCATGGGCGACGCATCGAGAGTTACTGCTGTCGCAGTTGGAGATTTTCATTTTAGTTTTGGACATTCTATTTTAGTTTTTAGAGATGTTTTATTTATGCCGGCATTTCGGCGAAATAAGATTTCTGTTTTGAAACTTTTCGACGATGGTTTTACGGTTATTTTTGGTAGTGATGTTTCTATCATGAAAAACATGAGATTATCATTTTTGGCATACTCTCTGGTTCTCTCTATACTATAAACTATCCAATAAATACATCTTCTTTTTCTTATAATGCTACCTCTTCATCGAACACTAAAAAGAGAAAGCTTTCTTCTCAAATGAATCAAACTTATCTTTGGCATTTACGATTGGGTCACATCAACCAAAAAAGGATTCAAAGGTTGGTTAGAGATGGCATTTTGGAAGGATTCCAAATGGAACCATTACCAACATATGAATCGTGTTTGGAAGGAAAGATGTGACTAGACCTTTCAAGGCCGAAGGGAATCGTGCTTCCGAGTTATTGGAGTTGATTCATTCCGACTTGTGTGGACCGATGTCTACCCAAGCTCGAGGAGGTTATGAGTATTTCGCAAGTTTTATTGATGATTACTCGAGATACGGTTATATTTACCTACTTCGCCGCAAATCTGAATGCTTTGATAAGTTCAAAGAGTTCAAGCTGGAAGTGGAGAAGAGATTAGGTAAAAGTATCAAGTCATTATGATCTGATCATGGTGGCGAGTACCTCAGTACCGATTTCAAGAAATTATTGTCGGACAATGGGAAAATGTGTCAACTGACTACACTAGGAATGCCCCAACAAAATGGTGTAGCGGAAAGAAGAAATTGAACCCTCTTGGAAATGGTTTGTTTGATGATGAGTTATGCACCTTTGCCAATTTCGTTCTGGGGATATGTGCTAGAAACAGTAGGTTATCTCCTCAACCTAGTACCCTCTTAATAAGTAAGTAAAACTCCTTCCGAATTATAGACAGGGCGCAAGCCCAGCTTGGGTCATATTCGGGTTTGGGAAAGTCCAGCACACGTGCAGAACAAGGAGGCCGATAAGTTAGGTTCTAGGACTGAGGATAGGTTGTTTATTGGATATCCTAAAGGAATGAAAGGTGGCTACTTTTATGGTACTCGGGATCAGAAGGTCATTGTAAGCACTAATGCCCGATTCCTAGAGGAGGACTATATAAGTAAGCACCAGGCAAGGAGTGAAATAGTGCTCTATGAGTTGAGAGCAATGACAGCTAGTGATCCAATTCAACCAAGTGTACAAGAGAATGTACCATAAGTAACTGCACCAATTTTTGACACTAAAGCTCCTCGGGCGCCTCGTCGCAGTGGGAGGGTTGTTCGTCAAACTGATCGGTTCATGTTTCTAGGTGAGTCCATTGATATTCTCGCTGGTCTTGAACATGAAGAGACCGACCCCGGACTTACAAGGAGGTAATGGAGGACGAGGATACAGATTCTTGGCAAGAATCTATGGATGCTGAGATAGAATCCATAGTTGACATGGGTGTGTATGACCTTGCGGAGCTGCTAGATGGCAAGAAGGCCATTGGTTGCAAGTGGGTATACAAAAGAAAGAGAGATTCTGATGGGAAGGTTACGGCCTTCAAATCTAGATTGGTGGCGAAAGGATGCACTCAAAAAGAGGGCATTGATTATGAGGAGACATTTTTGCCAGTTGCCATGATTAAAACCATCAGAACTATCTTATCCATGGCAGCGCACTTAGACTTAGAGGTTTGGCAGATGGACGTCAAGACTGCATTCTTGAACTGTTATCTTCAGGAAGATAGGCATATTTATATGAGCCAACCTGAAGGCTATGTAGCGAAATGCCAAGAGCATCTCGTATGGAAGTTGAAAAAGTCCTTATATGGACTTAAGCAAGCTTCAAGATCTTGGAACATACGTTTTGATAGTGTGGTCAAATCTGATGGATTTGTTCAGTGTTCATACGAGAGTTGTGTTTACAGGCTCAGTGCAGAGGGAAGTGTGGTACTCTTAGTCTGTACGTAGATGACATACTTCTCATTGGCGACAATGTGAACGTGTTGTCAGGCGTAAAGGGTTGGTTGTCTGAACAGTTCAAGATGAAAGACTTGGGAGAAGCTGCTTACATCTTAGGGATCAAGGTGATAAGAGATCGCCAGAAGAGGATGTTAGGCTTAAGCCAAGCTTCATATATTGATACTGTGATCGCCCGATTCAGCATGCAAAATGCTAAGAAGGGATTTCTTCCTTTCAGACATGGTATCGCTCTATCGAAGGAAATGTGTCCGAAGATACAAAAGGAGATAGACGACATGAAGACTGTACCGTATGCTTATGTGGTTGGAAGTCTCATGTATACTATGTTGTGTACTAGACCGGATATCTGTTATGCCGTGGGATATGTGGCAAGATATCAGTCTAACCTTGGTTAGGGATATTGGACGTCGGTTAAGCATATATTGAAGTATTTCAAGAGAACTCGAGATCATATGCTAACATACCGGTCTGATGAGTTAATCCCAATAGGGTATTCGGACTCAGACTTCCAGGCTGATTGAGATGAGAGAAAATCTACCACCGGTTATGTGTTCACCTTTGGGAGGTGGATCTATCATTTGGAGGAGTGTGAAGCAGAAGTGCATCGCAGACTCCACCATGAAGGCCGAGTATGTGGCTGCTTATGAGGCTGCAAAAGAGGCTGTGTGGCTCAAAAACTTCCTTGAGAACTAGATCTAGTCCCGAGTTTGCCCAAAAGTATCACGGTGTATTGTGATAATTCTGGTACAGTTGCAAAGAGTAGGGAACCTAGAGCTCACAAGGCGAGTAAAGACATAGACAGAAAGTACAACATTATACTATATTTCGTACAACGGGGAGATATAGAAGTAAAGAAAATCCTTCAGCGGATAATCTGACGGATCCATTCACAAAGAGTCTGACAGCCAAGGTGTTTCAAAAGTACGTTGATGGTTTAGGGCTGCAGAGCCTCCCATACTAGAAACTTTGAGTATAAGTGGGAGAAGATGTGTAATAGATGCTAGATATAGACACTTGCCTATTGTCACATTGTATACTAAAAGTTTGCTTTAGTATAAGTGGGAGATTGATGGATTTGTATACTAGAAAGCAGGCCTTTTAACTTGTATACATGTGATTCCATATTTCACTAACAATTTCCTATCTGATTAAGTATGAATTGTTTGTTAAGCATTAAACATCTATCCATTATCTCAAAGTTATAGGCTATATGGTGTGTAGTAGATCACGGAAAACCATAGTAGCCAGTGTCTCTTGAGATATAAACAGTTATCACAGTTGAGATAGTTTTAGATAAAACTATCGGTTTAGACTATAGCTTAAATAGATAAGTAGCTTGTCTTGGTTACTTTTTTTATGCTAGTATGTTAATCGTATTGATAGGATCACGGTGAGGTGAATTATTCTATTCTGACCTAAGTAGAAGAATCAAGACCTCGGGGACTTAAATATTTTTTTAACGTCACACTTTAACTCTAATTGAGTGACTAAGGGTGTATAGTTAGAGTCTGTTGCTTTGATTTACTATGACTGAGAGTTCTGCCTTGTAACTCGATATGATCCGTATCTTGGGCAACAACTATAACTCGTACAATCCTTAGTGCATCTGCAATAGAGCACCGTATCCTGGTAGAACAGGTTGATCACATCTCCTGAAGAGTTCATTAAGGATTATCATACTAAACCTTGCAGGTGGATTAAGTTCCAGTATGATGAATAAGGAATGAATGGTACTACTACTCAGGAATTAAATAAGAAGTTAATTAACGAAAGCAGTTAGAAGCTTTAGATTAATTAACGAATGTGGGGCATCTTAAATACGGGGTAATTTAAGTCTAATACTAACCCTGAGCTCAACAGGGATAAAATGGGTAGTTTAGTATTATTACTCTAGTGGAATGTTTTAATACTTATGATCTAAATTTTACTCTGGGCTGAGTATAGAGAATTTAGATACTGGGAGACCCAGTTTTATCTACTAGTAGATCCCTGATCTGACCCAAAAGTCTCAATAGGCCACAGTTAAGGAATAAAAGGTCCAATCATCATAGAAGCCCAGTAAGGGGGTGCCAATGAAGATATGGGCAACCATGTCTTCGTCTGCGGGCCAAGACTGTAACTTAAGCCCATTCTCCTCTTATATATGCTCACTTAAGGCCTCTAGGTAAAACATTGATCATCTCATAATCAAAGAGAAGCTAGGGTTAAGTGAGAGAGAGAGAGAAAGCAGCGGCGGTGGCTAGGTGGTCGGCGGCGGCGGTGCTTGCTCTTCTGGTGGCTGAATTCGTAGCGTGTTGTTCATCCAACATCGAATTCGAGCGGGGAAACAGATTAGAAGATCTTCCAGCGAGCTCTTTCACATAAACTCAAGAGGTATATCGATTAAACACACTATGAAAGTTGAATTTATTTCATAGGAGCATGATAGGATTAAATCGAATTAATCATAACCGAAAAAATGAATCATTGGGCACACGAATCGTTCTTTGCTGATCGGTTCCTTAAAAGGTGTGACGTTAAATAACATTTAAGTCCCTGAGGTCTTGATTCTTCTACTTAGGTCAGAATAGAAGAATTCACCTTACCGTGATCCTATCAATACGATCAACGTACTATCATAAACAAGTAACCAAGACAAGCTACTTCTCTATCAATGCTACAGTCTAAACTAATAGTTTTATCTGAAACTATCTCAACTGTGATAACTGTTTATATCTTAAGAGACACCGGCTATTACGGTCTTTCGTGATCTACAACACACCATATAGCCTATAACTTTGAGATAATCGATAGATATTTAATGTTTAACAAACAATTCATACATAATCAGATAGGAAATTATTAGTGAAATATGGAAATCACATGTATACAAGCTAAAAGGCCTGCTTTCTAGTATACAAATCTATCACAAACCCCCCAAGAACCACAGCTGCTAAGCAAAAAAGCTTATTAACAAAGAAAAGAGAAAGGCTAAGCAGAGGATTGGGTTGTTTGTGTCAGAAGAAACTGGGAATGCATACTTTCATGGGAGTATGGCCAGTGGAAGTGGACTTCATCAAGTTACAACTGCCTCAACTAAGGGGATGAAGAAGCAACCAGTCAAAAGAGGAGGACATACAAGCTCCACCACCACCACTAGAGGAACAACTACTGCACCAACACAAGAAAGTCAAGCTCAGTAGATCTACTTGTTGTGTGAAAACAATGTGGACTTTATCTATTTTTGAATGCTGTTAGATGGTTCTTGAAACTTTTTTGTTAGATGGTTCTTGCAACTGTTTTTGTTAGATGGTTCTTTTTGTCAAGCAAGCAGTGCACTAGATATGTTTTTGAATGCTGATCGATGGTTATTTTTGTCAAACAAGCAGTACAGTAGATATTTGTAAGATGTAAAAGGCAGCTGAAACTGCAGTTCTCTTTTTTTTATAAGATTTTAGTGCTGATATATTATATGCAATGGATTCTTGTGAAATATGTAGCTGAATTATGCTTTCTTACTATGAGCTGAAATACATAGCATAATCCATAATTCGTAATCACAAAATCCAAGCATATTATACCAATACCTAATCACAAATTCTTTCCACGAGAGGAAGAAAAAATACATGATAAGAGAAGTAATATATAGAATCTTCACATTGAATCCAAATTCCATAAGATTCTACAATTATAGTGATCAAACTTCCATTATCTGCCTACAAAATATAGCTCCTACAAACTACTACAGTTCAAACCAATACACAACATAATATCAAAAGAAAATTAGTTACATTAACTCATTCAACAAATCCAACCTATTACAAATTCCTCCTAGTTTAGCTGACAACAAAATCGTGATCAAAATGCAGATGATAATGCGGCAAAACACCAACTCCTTCTTCATTTTCTTCTTCACATTCTTCAAATCCTGGACTTTTATCAGAAGTTCGTGTATTTTCAGTGTATCATTTTCATGAGACTTAGTAAGCCTACCACACTCAGCAATCCACCGATTCATTTTTTATCTTTCCTCAGCAAAATCGACTTCAGTTATATTGCGAATATCTAAGGGATCCACTTCGTCTAGCCATTTGAAGAAATCACATTGAAACCCCTTCATGGAAATTGAAATAAAAAAATAAAATTAAATAGACAGCTTCAGCTTTAGATTCAGATGCTAGTGAAAGAACTTAAAAACACTAAAAATAAACAGCTACATCAATATATGATGCTCAATAGCATGCTCTGACAGCAATGTAAATAAAGCCGATTTGGGTGTTTTTACAGAATGAGAAGCACGGATTCTTGGAGGAAGCTTGCAATCACACACGATTCTAAACCCATAACCATTGAAACACCCACTCGAACAATCACTCCTCTGCATATGCGATGAAGAAGCCATGGAAGCTATATCTGAGAATCGAATAATAACCCTATTTCTAGCATAAATGCATTGCTGGGGAGATTTTAATTGAATTGAAATAAAACGACGTCGTTCGATGTAATGAAACAACGTAGTTCTGTGCTTACCAAAGGACGTCATTGGGCTTGCCGGCCGGCATTGTACAAGTCACATTTCTGCAGCTACGTAATATCCACATCAGCTTCAATTTGGGGGAAAACCTAATTCGGGGTAAAATTGAACCCGATCGAAAGATCATGAATTTAGAGAAAAAATTTAAAGTTCAAGCGCAAAACGGAATGTTGACCAAAGTTCATGGATTTAAATGCATTTTTGCCTAAAAAAATATACTACTTTCGTCCATGATTTAGTGAGCCAAAATGTTGGGAACGAAGTTGTTGGTCCCGGAAAGAGTTCATTGGTGTATGGGGAGGGGGAGAATACACCAATTTTCAACAATTTTTGTTTTGAGCTTAAACTGACCTTACCAACTAACTTTGTGAACTGAGTCAGTAGTTTTAACCAGGGTGAGAGTTCAGTTTATTCAACTCAGACAGAGAACTACTGAGTTTCTTAAACAGAACTGCGGTGCGGAAGTTGGTGGCTTGTGTTGGAAAACTCTTAGAGAAAATTCTTTTAACTTATACTAACAGTTAAAGAAATGTAAGCAAATTGATAAGCTAGTTAGTATGACAGATGAGATGAAGCAACAGTAAAGGCAGATCAAACAGAGAGAGTGTTTGAGACACGAGAATTTATCGTGGTTCGGAGATAACCCTCCTACGTCCACGTCAGATCTTGCAATCTGAAATCCCTTAACTTTGGATTTCCTTCTCTCGTCTTTATACTGATTGAGAACCAGCCTTAACCTTCGTCAGTTCTTCAACGGAGACTAAGTACGAGTTATGGGTCGTGACCCTTACAACCTTATTTACAACTTACTACAAATTTGTAAAAAGGATGAATATTGAGAAGAACTTCTACAGAGAGATAACAATTGTGAAATCGTAGAAATACTTCTAGTAATCACTTGAGCAGTAGTAAACACTCAAGCAATTATATATAGAACTTTGAACTCTCAGTAATCACTCAACACTTGGGAATTTAACTTGATTTCGAGTGTTGAGTTGTAGGCTTGTTGCGCTAGAGAATTCGGCAGAGTTTTGGCTTTGAATGCAAAATTTCCCGTATCTAATTTCTTCAATGGAATGTACAATTTATAGGCAATAAGTTAAATTCTAGCCATTGGAGTGTATCAGATCCATACACTGACACTTGTTATTTCTTCCCGTTAAGCCAGTTCTGTAATAACAGATTAGGAGCAAGAACAGATCAACCCGTGGAGGCAGGTTGAGGTTCTTCTTCTATCTGAGTCTTCAACTTCCTTCAATACTTTGAATCTTGAGCTCTTCAAATCAGGTGCTGGACTCATACGATTAGGTTAGCCAAGATCTGCCTAGTAAGAAAATGAAACTGTGAAATGCATGGCAATATGATCTAACAACCTTGAATCCAGAAAAGAACTTAAGCAGTTCTAGATGTTATTTCGATAAACATCATCAAAACTCATAAGATTAATGGGGTTCCCAACAATTTCCCCATTTTTGATGATGTTAAAATGTAAAGTAATGAAGACTGATACAGGGTCTTCAGTTCCCCCTTAATTTATGGTGGTTAAACTTAAAGTTTGGGACTCCAGTTTTGGATGCAAGTTGATCATTCAGTTTCGAACTGAACTAACTTCCATTTTGGACATAGTGGGAGGTTGGTCTGTAGGTCAACCTGTCAGGTTACACTTAGTAACCTTAGCTTGCCACAAAGCATTTTGAAATGCTCCTCTTGCAGAGGTTTTGTAATGATGTCAGCCCTCTGGATTTCAGTGGGGATCTTCTCTATCACCATATCCTTCTTCTCCACATGGTAACAAATAAAGTGATGCCTCACATCAATATGTTTGCATCTCGTGTAGTGAATTGGGTTCATGGTGATTGCGACATGTTGGTGTTATCGCAGAAGATCGGAACATCACTGACTAAGATCTCATAGTCCTTATGTTGTTGCTTTAACCACAAGATCTATGCATAGCAGCTTCCAGCAGCCATATATCCGGCTTTAGTTATGGAAGTGGCCGTAGAAGTTTGTTTCTTTGAAAACCAGAATATCAGTTTGCTTCCAAGAAACTGACACGTTCCAGATGTAGACTTCCTGTCCATCTTGCATCTCCATAGTCTGAGTCTAACTAACCTGTAAGTTCTAGATTATCATCACAAGGATACAACAGACCATAGTTAGCAGTTCCTTTCACATATCAAAGAATCTTTTTGGCAGCTTCCATGTGAGATTCTTTTGGATTGGCTTGGAATCTAGTGCACACACCAATTGTAAAAGAAATATCAGGTCGACTGGCAGTAAGATAAAGTAAAGAACCAATAATTCCTTTGTACTAGGTTATGCTGGTAGGTTTTCCTTCAATATCTGGATCAATCTTCCCAATTGCAAGCATAGGAACTCAAACTGGCTTGCAGTTCTTGACTCCAAACTTGTCTGTCAGTTTATGTACGTACATGGTTTGGCAGATGTAGATCCCTTCTTTAGACTGCTTGACTTGTAATCCTAGAAAGAAATTCATCTCTCCCATCATAGACATCTTGTATTCGTCTTGCATGAGTTGACCAAATTTGTCACACAAAACCTTAGATTTTTCATCCAAATATGATATCATCAACATAAATTTGTACTAAAAGGATATGGTCCTTCTATTTGAAGGTGAAAAATGTTTTATTGACCCTTTCTCTTTTAAATCCAGAGTCTAGTAGAAACTTTGCCAACATTTCATACCAAGCTCGAGGAGCTTGTTTCAGTCCATAAACTGCTTTGTGCAATCTGTAGACTTTGGACTGGTCTCCTTCTTCAAAACCGGGAGGTTGTTCCATGTAGACTTCTTCCTTTAGTCTACCATTAAGGAATGTGCTCTTGACATTCATCTGATAGATAGTAAACCGATGATGAGCTGCATAAGCTAGGAATAGCCTAATTGCTTCCAGCCTAGCAACTGGTGCAAAGGTTTCTTCATTGTCTATCCCTTCTTGTTGACAGTAGCCCTTTGCAACCAATATGGCTTTGTTGTGAACTACTTCACCTGATCCATCTCTTTTATTTTTGAATATCCATTTTACTCCAATAACACCTTGATGATGAGGTCGATCCACTAGAGACCATACTTCATTTCTTTTAAATTCATTGAGCTCTTCTTGCATAGCAATAGTCCAATCTCGATCTACAAGAGGTTCATCGATGTTATTGGGTTCTTGGTAAGAGAGATGGCAGCTCGGAAAATAACTTTCTCCAATCTATCTTCTTGACTTCACTCCGTCATTTGGGTTCCCAACAATGAGCTCTTCAGGATGAGCATCAACCCATTTGCTACGATGAGTGATCTCTTCTTCAGATAGAACAGGTTCGGGCTCTTCAGTGGGATCATCGAACTCAGGTAGCGGTTGAGGAGCAAACGGATCGAACTGCTCAAGTTGGTCAGCTAACTGATCCACAGAGATCTATTGGTCTTGAGCTGGAGATATAGGCGAGCTGAGATCGGCAAGCGTGGCGCCGGAAGATGTTGACGTATCTGTTCCCCCTTGCTGAGAGACCGGGTTAGGATCAACCTGAGCTGATTCATCTTCATCTTCTCGACCAGGAGGTCCGCAGCTCAAAATTTCTTCAAGAGTTTGATCTTGAGGGCTAGTCAGATTAGTAGGTTGATTGTCATGGCCGTACTTTGCTAATCGATAGCTAAGCTCGGTAATTCGTGACTATAAATATCAATATTAAATAACGGGTCGAAATGGGGATATTTCTAGAATGTGAACTCATTCAACTCATGAAACAAACTTCAACACTATATAAACTGACGCTCATAACTAATAAGGTACGGTGTTGCTTGCCAAGATCCAGACTGAGGATACAACCAAATCGAAAAAGTTTGGGATTTCAGAGTGTACGCAGCGGAAAGGTAGTTAAAAATACATGTGTAAAGACATGTATTACCAAGAGAATTCAACAACTGCTAATTGCTAATTTGACAAAAGCTCTGCCTATCACTCCGCTTCAACTTGTTCAACCTGCACATCGAAAATAATGTACAGGGCTGAATATGAATGTACTCAGTGAACATATGCCCAAAACTAGTTTTATTGTCAACCATACTCAGTGAATCATAGGGGCTTTATTTAAAAAGCCTATATTCACTAAAATCCTTTGTGATCTCAAAAGCGTCTGCGCAGACTAAGTTCTTTAGTACCTTACCATATCTGGACAACTGAGTACCGAGAAGGTAGCCACCTTCCTCGGCACCTGACTAGCCAACGGTCGTTGATTGTAGTCGCACAGTGTACACTAGCCCATGTAAGATAGACATCTTACTAGGACCCGAATTCGACTAACAAATTGGCACAACTGACTCAGATAGGTATCACAAAATCAAAACATTTTATGGCATGACAATACTTTAAAGATCTATATTAATCTAATAAAACATGCTTTGTTTTAGAAGAAAGCCCACCTTTTTTACTCTACTTAACTGCTACTGAATTCTAGCTTTGCCTTGGCTACTGTTCCTTCTTCACTTGACCTTGATAAAAGAATACAATAAGGTTCTTAACTTGAACAATAAAAGCTTATCGAGTAATTCTAGCTCTATGTCTCCTCGGAGATTTTTCTGAATTTTAAGTGACATCATCACTGTTATTAGAGCTTGAGTTATAAATCTTGTTATACGAATGGTTTATTCGACTGTTTTCTTAATAAATCAATTAATTGATTTATCAACTTGGGATTAAAATTTTAATTGAGAAGCTTCCCAATAATAAATTCTAATTGCATAATTGATTAGCTTTAATCAATTAATCTTGAGTTTTATTTCTTGGTTAATAACTTATTTCTGTAAGTTAATTCTTTTAATTCGTAAATAATTCGTTCTAGAATTATTAAGCTTTAATCTCTAAATTATTAATTGTGGGTATGGTATAATTTAATTAGTGATTCTTGAACCACATAATTAAATTTATGCTGGTTAGATAATTAACTAAATTAATCCATCCCAAGGAAATAATAAAAATTGGCTCAAGCGGATATTTATTCCGGCCTACTATTTGATAAGCCCAGGCCCGCGAACCCAACCCAAAACCCGCTTTTGACCCGGACCGACCCGACCCGCTGGGAACAAAACCCACACCCCCTTTCTCTCGATCGATCTCTCTCTATCTCTCTCGCTCAACCCTTATCTGTGATTTCTGCGATTAGTCCCCTTCCCTGATTTCGCCGGTAACTCTCCGACCGATTCCGGTCTTTGTCTTCACTCAATCGATGATCGAGGATCTCCTCTCTCTTTCCTCTGCAATTTTTGACAAGGCTCGCCGTCATCACTTTCGACCAGTGCCACCATCCATGGTCGTCGTCGTCGGCTGCTACCTTCTTGCTCCTTCATGAAATATTTTTCCCCAATCAGATTTGGAGATTCGAGCCCTAATTCGAGAATAAGGCAACGTTCCCATTTCTTTTTCTTCGTCAATTTTTGGCGGAAATCAATCTCCGATTCGCTTTCTTCATTGATTTTTCAGGCGAGCTTTTCCTCTTTTGTGGGTTCTCGTGGCTGCGGTGAGAAGGCGGCTATTCTGGCGCAACTCCCGCAACCGGCGCTCCCTCTCCGTCTAGGATTTTGATTCCTAAATTAAAATCCCTCAACCGTAGGTTGAGGGGACATTCATCCCGCGTGATTTTAGCTTCTCCGTCGCCCTTTCTCATTCTATTTTATTTATTAAGAGGTTACTGATTCATTTTCCCCTCCCTTGTTTTGCAGGCGAGGCGATAAGGACGCTGCTGCAGTTGGGCTGCTGTTAGTTGCTGCCCCTCGTTCGTTCAGCTTCTGTGCCATCGAGCTTTGAGCCCGGCGGCGGTTCAAATTTTTGCCTCACGCTCTCTCTTTATTATCAAAATTTGGCTTAGATACTTAACAATTTCTGGTTCTTAGGTTAGAAATCGATTATGCTCAATCGTCTATGTTTATGTTTATGTCTCTGTCTTTCCTTTGTTTTAAGTTGAAGTTAAGAGTTTATGGAGCATGTTTATAAGAGAGTGTTAAACATACAGAAACTTGATTGCATCCTAATTTCTGTAACAAGGGTGTAGCCCCTGTTCTTTGTGTGAGAAAACTTATACTCTTGATGTTATCTTTCTGATTCAAGCATGCTTTGAAAGAGCTAGTAACTGAATTGGTTGATCTAGGTGTTTACCTTAAGAAATGGAAGTTAGTGGTCTGTAGCTTGAGGGACAAAAAAAATGGATAGAGCTCTGCTCTTGCTCTTCTTTTCTTCTACTAGTTATACAGCTCTTCTGCCTTCACTGTCCTCTCATTTTTCTCTCTATTTTAGATTTTGGTGTTGTGTAGGATGGTGTGTGTTGGCTGGCTTGGGGAAGGTATAGTATATATACTACTTTTGTTTTGTGCTCAATCATTCCCTTAATAAATTCCTCCACTCTTCCTTGCATTAAAGACTAATTCCAACTCTCTTATGCAGGCTTTTGTGTGGTTCAATGGAGGCTATGCTGGTAGCTCCTTGCAGCAGAGGGCAAAAGATTGTTGTCCCCTTCCTCTTGTAGTTAATTAAGCATGAATCCATTTACTACCTCCATCTCATTATATTGAGACCTATTTGATTAGCACACAAATCAAGAAATGGGAGGACCAAAAGAGATATGTGGCTATAATCAATTATAAGGAGAGAGAGTTAATTGTAGCCACAAATTTATTACCATTTTAGGAAAGAGTCTCAATATAATGAGACGGACCAAAACGAAAATAAGCCTCAATATAATGAGATGGAGGTAGTAGTAGATACTCAATAAAGGCTCCAAGCCTACAATTATTGACCTTTGAAGGAGTGTAATTAATGAGTGTAATTTTATTATTATATCCTTGTATTATTTATTCTCTTTGAGCACTCATTGGTTAGTGGCCGCTTCTGTGGACTTCGAATGTATCCAATTAGCCATTCTTTTATTTAATAAATGTTGAAGGAATTTTGGTTCCCAATTTTGTTTGTGTTTTCGGCTAGCTATTGGGCCCGATTTAATAATCAATTAGCTAATGGATTTAATAATTAATTAGCTAATGGGCTTGGCCCAATTGGAATAGTAAAATGGGTTTGTCCCAATAACATACTAATATGTATATCTCGTGTATAAGTAATCGAAACACTAGAATTGATTTAACTTGCTAACTGTAACAAGTTATAATTTATTGAGATCAAGTGTCTACTTGATTATTTGATAGCTAAAACTTGAATTCAAGTGGCTACTTGATTTATTATAGAATTTCTTCTATAGAATTCTATTACACATAAGTGGAATTAAATTGCTAAAAGCGGATAATTTCCTCTAATCACTTCTGAAATAGATAATAAAGTACGGGATGTTACATTGATCTACATTGCTAGTCGATGGAAACTCACTGTACACACAGATAGATTCATCAAAAAATAATATGAGGTGTTACCTCTAGTATCATGGTTACCTTATTAAAAACCCTAAACGCATTGCTGGTCTCAGAATACCCGACGAATATTCCTGAATCTGCTTTGCTATCAAAGGTTTTTAATTGAGATTTCCCATTGTTATGGATGTAACACAAACAACCAAAAGCTTTAAAGTATTTGATCTTAGGTAGCTTGTTTCTCCACAGCTCGTATGGAGTTAGCTGAGGTTTGGTGTTTAATTCCTTTCTCGATGCAAAAGGACTCTATCTTTTGATTAATGAATTCAGTTCCTTGATCAGATCAAATGGCCATAACTGTTGAATTCTTCTCGTTGTACAATTTGGTGATTAGAATATGTAGTTTCTCCAGTGTCTCCTTTTGCTTAAATAAGAAAATAACCCACGTAAATCTGGAATAATCATCTACGACTATGAGAGTATACTTTCTACCATTTATGCTTCATGGAGTAACTAGTCCAAACAGATCCAGATGGAGAAGCTTAAGTATTCAAGTAGTCGCTTGAGCTGCTATAGGTGGGAATGATGCTCTAGTTTGCTTCCCAGCTTGGCAAGCTTCGTACACATGATCTCAATGAAATACTTGATCTGGTAACCCTAATGCAAGTTTGTTGCGAGCTAGACTTGTCATAGATTTGAAATTCAGATGGCTCAATCGTTTGTGCCATAGCCAGCTTAGCTCGTTGTTTGATTTAGTGACAAGGCAGGTTTCTTGTTCATCGTTCCATTGAACTACATAGAGATTATCATTCAAAACTCCGGTAAGAAGAACTTCTTCTCCTTCCTTGTTTCTCACCAAACATTTGTTAGAGGTAAATTCAACTCGTTTACCACTCGAGCATACTTGACTAATAGAGAACAAGCTATTATTCAAACCTTCCACATACGTAACACCATTGATCATTGTTTTACCAACTTGTACTTTACCATAGCCTCTAGTCTTTCCTTTGTCATTTCCTCCAAAGGTGACTTTGGGTCCATCATATTCGATCAGGTCCGACAGTAAGTGTTTGTATCCCATCATGTACTTTGAACATCCACTGTCGATGATCCAGACTGGTCCACTGGCAGCTTGACTCCTCTTTTGATGTTTCCCACCCTGCAATTAAGTAGTTTTAGCAACCCACTTGAATTGGGGTGCATTGTTAGTAGGTTATGTCAGGGTTGTTTTAGGAGCCTTCTTCTTCTTCTTTAACCTCCTTTTGAATGAATGAGGTGCGAGTTGGTACTGATGCTTGATCCGCCCTCACTTTAAGGATGAGGAAGATGCAATAATAATCAATTATAGTATAATTGAGTCGAATCCACAAGGAATGTTAGGTCGTTTAAGATCCAAGTAGTAATCTAATTATCTAACTACTATCCAAGCTATTGAGTAACATGTTTTTGTGTTTTTGATTAACTAACGAGAAATATAAAGTAATTAATGAACTTACGACTTAACCAAACTAATAAACAAACAATCAAACTATGAGAAATCAATAAGGAATGAAAGTGACTCCAATTATACTTCAATTAGGTCTAAGTGATAGGGATGTAACACTCTAACTAGAATTAGCCATTTTAATCCAATTTCATGTGGGAAACCTCCTAAGTATGATTCATTCAACTCTTGTTGCAACTAAACCAAGTGGATTAATGAAATACCTAATTCCGACTACGAAATCAAGTATAACATCAACTCCCAATAGCACATGAAGTTCTTTAGCCCTACTATCTCTAGTATGCAAATCTCTTGATCCTAGCATTTAATCTAAACCTCCTAAGCATTAGGTCAAACACTTGGTATGCAACTATGGTGATCAATCACAATTACATAATAAAACATAGCCCCAAGAGAAATGAACATGAAATTAGAAGGCAAATCCATAATTCGAGCCTAATCCCATCACTTATCCCTAATCTACATATAATTGGAATCACAAAGAGAACTAGCTAGACATGATTAAGGAAAATAAACCATAGAAAACAATTGAAATCATGCTTGAAAGATAGAGAATTAAAAGAGGAAGAAGAATATGGTCTTGAATTGCAAATCCACCAAGTAATGCTCCAACAATCTTGAATTTACCAAAGTAGAAAAGAGGGAAAAAGTATTTAGGGTTCTAAGGTATTTAATTATGCAAAAGATATACAAATGGGCTGAATTTTGGGATTAAATACATTGAAAATCAAGTTTGGGTCGAACCGGGGCGAAACAAGACGAACCGGGGCGAGTTTGGACGAGCCGAACTCACCCCTTAAGTTAGAGAAAATCGGCTAACCGGCGGTCTGGCAAACCGGCGGCCTAGACCGCTATCTTCTCTGAATCCCACGGCGGCTTGGCCGGTGGTCTGGCAGACCACCGGTCAGGCTGCCGGCCTTCCTCCTTGACTGGTCAACTCTGTCTTATCTTTGCGCGTCTTTTCTATTTTCACCCGTTCTCTCTTGTACGAACTCCAATTTCCGAACTACTTTTTGCTATGAACTCCTAACGAACTCCTCTTCAACATGGAATGATCAAATTGGCCAAATGAGTTCTCCATCAACCTGCAAAAAGACACAAAGAGACTCGAGAGTATGAGAAAAATATAAACGAACGTAAACTCACGAAACCCTAACTCTGTAACTTCAAATTCTACATTTATACCCCTAAGTTTCACTCTAATTAAGCTCGATTCTTCCTCGTATCTAGCCTTTGATCCTTAGCCACATGAATGTTCTTTCCAATTCTTACAAAAATAGATCGAAAACCCAAAAGAAACGAGAAAAGTAGAATGTATGCTAAAAGTTAAGAAACCTTAGCATTTCTAACCTTTAAACACGTGAATCAAGACTTAAACATAAGCAAAACACACTCAATATGCACATAAAATACGTGTTAAGCACTCCCCCAAACTTAAGCCATTGTTCGTCCCGAATAATAAAACGAACAATCAAAATACGTAACACGTATGGAGTGTGCATTTTGAGTTCCTCAATGCCTCATATCACCTCAAAAACCATTTTCGTTCAAAGAAATTTTCAAGTCAAGCCAAACATTCATAAGATTACTCACTCTCCTAATATAGAATTCAATCACTCAAACACTTTTGACCCTAGACCTTACAAGAAGTGTGTATATCACTCGATCACTCAATATAGAAACAAGGGTAAACACTCATCGAAATCATGCAATACACCACTTTAACCATAAGCTTGCCTATCAACTCAAGTTTCCAATACCACAATGCATGCACAAATTAGGATCAAAAAGGTCTTTATTAAGCTTGTAATGTAGGGACATTGGTTAAGGTAGGAAATTTTAGGCTATGTGGCTTAAATTTACATTCAAGTACCCTTATCCCCTTTCTTCACCTTTCTAAGTATGAATTTCTTCATCTTCCACCTTATCCAACCCCTTTTCATCAAATTAACCCAAGCTTCTACTAAATATCTAAAGAAACACTCTTTTATGTTCTTATTCTTTCTTTTTCTTTTCTTTTCTTGTAAGAACTTTGTTCTTATATATATATATATATATATTTTTTTTTTTTCAATAAGAACTTTGTTCTTATTCTTTTCTTTTCTAACTTTGAGCTTATAAGAGTGTTCTCTCAATGCAAAGCGCATCTCAAGACCCTTCATCAATACCCACCATTCACCATGAGTTTTCAACATTCCCCAAGGTTCCCTTAACCATCCTTCACCCCCTATCATCCGGTTCAAGAAGAAAAGGCTCTATTCAAGGCTCAAAATGGGACGACAATGGTAATGAAAGGTAGGTTAGTGTTTAGGGAAATTGGGTTATGCAATGATGGCCTAAGATCATCTCCTAATCATGGAAACATGTAATACTTCTAACAAGAGTATCAAGGCAAGTTCTAGTAAAGGGAATGCAATGCAAGATCAAGCTCTCAAGAAGGGATCTTCACTATGTAAAATGCATAGTTTAAGGCTCAAAAATCCTCTCAAGCTTTTTGTCTAGAGCCTAAGTGCCTAAGATCAATCCTTCCAAGCTATTCAAGTGAAATAACCCTAATCATGCTTGACTCAAACTTGAGAAATTTCAAAAATGTCACCATTTTAGCATCAATCATCGGCATCTCACCCAAAAGCACTTGGGAGATTAAACACGTTTTTTCACATTCACACATGCAAACATTCATTCATCATTTAATTTAAGACTTTTACCTTTCTAAAAATTTCGCACTCAAGGCCAAAGATTCGACACACAAACTTCATGAATCAACCAAACATTCATTAAATCCCTATTCAACCCCAAATGTTACAAAACAAATCCACAAACTCTCAACAAATCCACACCATAAAGCCACAAGATAAACCAACAATTACCAAAAATGTCACAACAAGTCCAAGAACCACCTTCAAACCAAACTTCTTACCAAAATCCAACAAACTCCATTTACTCAATCAAGACCACATATCCAAATCATCAACCCATCAAATGACAAACAAAGCACATAGATATCACCAAGTCACATTATAGGCACCAAGAGAGACACTAAACAACCCAAGAAGCAAAGAAGCAAAAGTCAAACAAATTTAAAGAGAAATTAAAGACATGAAATGTAAGTAATTTAAATTCATTATCATACCCCCCTCCCCCAAACTTATTTTAGAAAATAAATTCTAAAATGAGTTTGGAGGGAAAAATAAATAATGAATTTAAATTACACTTACAAACTTTCTGAGCTACTTCGGGGGCGGTCTTGGCCAAGTGGCGCCTTGGCCAATGTGATACTCCCTAAAGCTCTCAAGTAGATCTTCTATTCTCTCACTTCTTCTTGCCTCTTCCAATTGAGTGAGTCGGATTGATGTCATCTCATGCCTCATCACAGTGACTTGAGCATCCAAGCTCTTGAATCCACTTTCCATGTTTGTCATCCGGCTCTCAAGAGCCTCGAATCTCTCATCATAAATAGGTTCATATGAACCTTACTCGGTTCTTCTAGACTCATCATCATTCTCTTCCATTTCCTCTTCCTCATCCACCCCCCAGTGTCCTCTTTCAAAATCATCCCGGCCTACCTCACCAAGAGCATGCTCATCTCCCTCACCTTGCTTGTGTTGATCCTCCGGGGCTATGGCAATTTGGTTGTATCCCGAATACCCATCGAGAAAGCAATAGTACTCATAGCCCGCCAAACGATCCAACATTTGATCTATAAAGGGCAAAGGGAAGTGATCTTTCCTTGTAGCTGAATTCAAAGCCCTATAGTTGATACAAACTCGATATCTGGTTGCAACCCTTGTAGCAATAACCTCATCATTCTCATTCTTGACCACAGTTATCCCCCATTTCTTCGGAACAACTTGGGTAGGACTCACCCATTCACTATCCGAGATTGCGTAAATCATTCCCGCATCTAATAACTTCAACACCTCTTTTCTCACCACCTCTTGCAAGACCGGATTCAACCTCCTTTGAGGTTGAACCTTAGGACGACAATCATCTTCCAATAAAATACGATGCATGCATATAGATGGACAAATACCCTTGATATCATCAATAGACCAACCAATAACATCTTTAAATTCCCTAAGGACACGCAACAACTTGTCTAATTCAGACTCTGACAAGTGTTGTGACACTATAATGGGTAAAGAGTCATTATCACCAAGGAAGGCGTACCTTAGGTGATCGGGAAGAGGTTTCAACTCTTGAGAAGTGTTTGGAGAAGATTCTACTTTAGTTGAACTCCCACTCTCCCCCGGTTGGTTGATATCAAGGTAATGAACCTTATCCTTCAATGATCCTTGATTTGCTTCCAAATAAGCAATAGACTCCAACAAATCATCACAAGCATCATCCAAATCGGAATAAGAATAGAAAGAATTAGCAATGACTTCCTCCGTGAGATCTTTTGCCAAAGATATAGGCAAAGTGGTGATTGAATTGCATTCCTCATAAGTTGAGTCATCTCCTCGCTTCATAGCATCAAAGATTGAAAGAGTGAGGGTCTCTTCATTCACTCTAAACATGAGATTCCCGTCTTGCACATCAATAAGAGCTCTCCCAGTTGCTAGAAAAGGACGCCTAAGAATGAGGGGCATATCCAAGATAACAAAATCCGCAGGGAAGATGAACTCCTTAACTTTCACTAACACGTCTTCAACCACTCCTTGAGCATAAGATATGGAACGATCGGCCATTTGGAGACAAATAGAAGTAGGTTTGATTTCTCCAATATCCAATCTCCTAAAAATAGACAATGGCATCAAATTGATGCTAGCTCCAAGATCATATAGGACATTCCCAAACTTTTTTCCTCCAATCACATATGCTATTGTGAAGCTTCCGGGATCCTTCTTCTTCAAAGGCATTTTCCTTTGAATCACCGCACTAACTTCCTCCTTTAGGTTAATTATTTCAAATGAACCAAACTTTCTCTTGTTAGCAACGACATCCTTCAAGAACTTCACATATCCGGGCATATCTCAAAGTGCATCAAGCAAGGGATTGTTGATTTGTACCTTGTTGAATATCTCCAAGAATCTCATCAACTTTTCATCAACCTTATGCTTAGCTAGACGATGAGGAAATAGAGCCTTCATAGTAACATCCTTGGTAGAGAGAGGAGCCTCTACTAGCACGCATCTTCATCATCCTTAAAGTGAGGGCAGATTAATTTTTGGCGCCGTTGCCGGGGAATGCTTAGTTTGAGTTTCAATAGTCGATTTGGTTATTAAGTTACTAATTTAAGCATTTGTTCTTTTCATTTTAGTTTTGTAGGTATATGCACACAAGGTCTAAAGGAAGACTCGTTCAACCTTTGATCTTGAATTTTGAAAGAAGGCATAGAAGAATGAATTTTACTTCTAGTGAAGAACAAGAAATGGGAACTAATCATCATGCAATGGAGGCTCTTATGAGAGAGATGAAAGAATTTCATGCATGGAAGAATGAGCAAGAAAGAAGGGCAAATGAGGCTCAACCACCTCTTCTCAACCATATGTTCCAATCTCCAACGGAACAATTTCAAGGAGGAGAATGGGGGACGATCAATGCCAATAATTTTGAGCTTAAATCCGGACTCATCCAAATGGTGAAGAGTGAGCAATTCGGTGGAAGTCCTATAGAGGATCCCAACGCCCATCTAAGTATGTTCCTTGATATTTGTGATACTATCAAGCTTAATGGAGTTTCAAATGATGTTATTCGCATGAGGATGTTTGGGTTTTCTCTACGGGACCGGGCCAAGGATTGGTACAAAGGACTAAACAAAGCCAATATTCACACATGGGATGATCTATACAAGGCCTTCCTCTCTAAATACTTTCCACCATCAAAAGCTCAAAGGCTTATTTCCAATATTTCCCATTTCTCTCAACAAGGCGATGAGTCTTTGTTTTATAGTGGTCTCACACCTCATACAAGAAACATCGTTGATGCTACTTCCGGAGGATGTCTAGTGAATCGAAATGCCAAGGAAGCCTTGAGGATGATTGAAGAGATGGCCGCCAATAGCTATCAATGGCCAATGGAGAGGGCCCCTTCAAGGAAGGTTGCTTCTATTGATGATGAGAAGTTCGATGCATTGGCAATGGAAGTTGCTAATATGAAGAAGCAATATGAAGAAGAAAGGAAAGTTCAAGTTCAAAGTGTTCATCAATATCAAGATAGTTTGGAGCCTAATGGAAGTGAAGATTTGAACTTTGTGAACCAAAGACAATAGGGAAATTTCAACAAAGGAGGGTTCCAAGGACAACAAGGAGGATTCCAAGGAAGTCCACAAGGAGGAAATTCTTACGGTTATCAAGGAGGCTATCAAGCCTATAATCCTAATAACCAGAATCATCCCAACCTCTCCTATGGAAATCCTAACAACGCTCAATTTCTACCTCCCGGATTCTCCGTTTCTCAAGGAGTAGTTGAAGAACCGAAGAAAACATCTCCTTCTATTGAGCAACTTGTCCAACAAATGGCAAATCAACAAAGCTCGTTTATCACACAAACCGGGCAAAAGGTGAGTGCATTGGAGAATTCTCTTACTTCTTTGACAAAACAAGTGAAGATGATGGAGGGCCAAATAAGTCAAATGGCTAATCAAGCCACTACTCAACATACTCCAGGAAAGTTTCCAAGTAATACGGAGGTAAACCCAAAGAATCAATGCAATGCTATCACATTGAGGAGTGGAAGAGCCTATGAGAATCAAGCTACATCCGGGAGTGGAAAAGAGGAAGTTCTTGTTGAAGACATACCTTATGAAGAGTCTCCAACTAGTGATGAAGAATCAAGGAAAGAATTTCAAGGAGAAGCTCCTAAGGCAGTGAGTCGAATCCACAAGGAATGTTAGGTCGTTTAAGATCCAAGTAGTAATCTAATTATCTAACTACTATCCAAGCTATTGAGTAACATGTTTTTATGTTTTTGATTAACTAACGAGAAATATAAAGTAATTAATGAACTTACGACTTAACCAAACTAATAAACAAACAATCAAACTATGAGAAATCAATAAGGAATGAAAGTGACTCCAATTATACTTCAATTAGGTCTAAGTGATAGGGATGTAACACTCTAACTAGAATTAGCCATTTTAATCCAATTTCATATGGGAAACCTCCTAAGTATGATTCATTCAACTCTTGTTGCAACTAAACCAAGTGGATTAATGAAATACCTAATTTCGACTAGGACATCAAGTATAACATCAACTCCCAATACCACATGGAGTTTTTTAGCCCTACTATCTCTAGTATGCAAATCTCTTGATCCTAGCATTTAATATAAGCCTCCTAAGCATTAGA
This sequence comes from Mentha longifolia, assembly GCA_001642375.2. NCBI lineage: Eukaryota > Viridiplantae > Streptophyta > Magnoliopsida > Lamiales > Lamiaceae > Mentha > Mentha longifolia. Next base: position 9,132,214 of record CM038111.1, on the reverse strand, counting down.
TCAAACACTTGTGATGCAACTATGGTGATCAAACACAATTACATAATAAAATATAGCCCCAAGAGAAATGAACATGAAATTCAAAGGTAAATCCATAATTAGAGCCTAATTCCATCACTTATCCCTAATCTACATATAATTGGAATCACAAAGAGAACTAGCTAGACATGATTAAGGAAAATAAACCATAGAAAACAATTAAAATCATGCTTAAAAGATAGAGAATTAAAAGAGGAAGAAGAATATGGTCTTGAATTGCAAATCCACCAAGTAATGCTCCGACAATCTTGAATTTACCAAAGTAGAAAAGAGGGAAAAGTATTTAGGGTTCTAAGGTATTTAATTATGCAAAAGATATACAAATGGGGTGAATTTTGGGATTAAATACATTGAAAATCGAGTTTGGGTCGAATCGGGGCGAAATGGGATGAACCGGGGTGAGTTTGGGCGAGCCGAACTCGCCCCTTAAGTTGGAGAAAATTGGCTAACCGGCAGTCTGGGAGGCCGCCGGCGGTCTAGCAGACCGCCGGCCCAGACCACCGTCTTCTCTGAATCCCACGGCGGCTTGGCCGGTGGTCTGGCAGACCGCCGGTCAGGCCGCCGGCCCTCCTCCTTGACCGGTCAACTCCGTCTTCTCTTTGCGCATCTTTTCCGTTTTCACCCGTTCTCTCTCGTACGAACTCCGATTTCCAAACCGGTTTTTGCTATGAACTCCTAACGAACTCCTCTTCAACATAGAATGATCAAATTGGCCAAATGAGACTCGAGAGAATGAGGAAAACATAAACGAACGTAAACTCATGAAACCCTAACTCCATAACTTCAAATTCTACATTTATACCCCTAAGTTTCACTCTAATTAAGCTTGATTCTTCCTCGTTTCTAGCCTTCGATCCTTAGCCACATGAATGTTCTTTCTAGTCTTACAAAAATGGATTGAAAACCAAAAAGAAACGAGAAAAGTAGAATGTATGCTAAAAGTTAAGAAACCTTAGCATTTCTAACCTTTAAACACATGAATCAAGACTTAAACACAAGCAAAACACACTCAACATATACATAAAATACGTGTTAATCACTGCTCATGATAGAAGGGATCCTCATAGTGGCTAGACTGACGGTAGGGTTGATAAGCTCCAAAGCAGTAGACTTGATGCATGGGCTGCTCATAGTGACCAAACTGGTATCTCTAGTCTAGATACCCAGTCTGTTGGCTGATCTCCCATTGATTTGAGTGGAGATCTGAGGGATAGGAGTGGTGTTGCTGATAGTGTGGACTTGAATTCCACTACACATGATAACCATATTTCTGATGACTAAGCCACTGCTCATAGTGATTATGTCTAGGATAGACAGTTCTCTTTGTATGTTTAGAGACAATTGTGATCTTAGGCTTGTTCACAGTTTCACCTTTGGATTTTGCATGTCGGTCTGTCTTTCCTTGAGCTGATTTCTTGATCTGGTTCTGAGAAGTTGATGGTCCGTGGTCTTTGATCAAAATGGCTTGGGGCTGGCAGCTGGATTCTTCAGTTTGATTTTTTTGTCAGGTAGGGATTGATGAGTTGGTTCACCTGTTTGCTTGTCATTTAACTTTACAAATTGAATCTTGCCATCACCAGTCTGAGTTAGGCCCTTTCTTTGACCTATAAACCCTATTCCAGTTTTAATGATAGGGTTTCTCTGAACAGATTGAATTTCTTCCCGCTTATCTTTTCCTCTGTTCATACGATCAATCTTCCATTGATAATCTGTTCGTTTCTCTGAGAGAGATTTGATTTCTCCATCTTTCCCAGAGAACATTTCCTTGAGATGTTCATCTCTCAAGTTTGCCTGATCAATTTGCACATTTATCTTTTTGATGGATTCTTCTTTCTCAGTATCATATGGAACAAACTGTTCATTTAATGCTAGCATGTACTTCTTGATTTCTTCCTCTAAACCTTTCCCGACACAGACTAGTTACTCAAACATGTTCGAGAGCTTCTTATAGTCATCTGACGAGCCCATTTTTCGTGCTCTTTTTGCATGTTATTTTAGAGTCTTTTAGAGTCAGTCCATGTCTGGGAGGTCACATTTATGGGGATTTTGTAGACATTATGAGCAGGACAGGTCTCATTCCGTGAGAAAGGCAAGAGCAAAGCCTATTTAGGCCGAAAAAGGGAAGTCTCTGACTAACCCTAAGCACGTCCGAGCCGCCTACAACCTTAGCCGCCCTTCGTCTATATATAGGGGATGCCGGCCGTAGGCCAAGGCATCACGATCGGGCCACATTTTCGATTCCGGAGCTGCAATTCCTTTTTGTTCTATGTTTACTTTCTTTTAAGTGATTGGGATGAAACAAACAAGTCCTATTGGCATTTTTAGTTTATCATGTTTTTTGGCCTTGGTTTAGATTGGATCGACCAAGTGGATGTTTTGAGCATTGACTCTCTTTAATTCAAGTATGTTTCATTTCGTTTCATTTATGTTGAGTTCATTTATTATGAGTAGCTAATTTCTTTTACTTGGTTTGGGGAAGATGAATTAATCTATAAATATGCTTAACCCTCGTGAGATCTAAATGTCGATTCATACTGTTGTGTATATTTTCCCGATGTGCTACGTCAAGGGATCTCAATAAATGGATTCACCTTGGGTATTATTCGGCCGGTAATATCTTAAGTTTATTCATTTTACAAATAATAGCTGGATATAGGGTTGCTAATCGCTTCATCCCAGATAGTGTCGAGTAACACTAGTGATTGTGGTCGCGTGTCTAGGGCACGCTGATAGGCTAGTTGGGCTACCTTGAACAAATGCTGCCTTGACAGGATTCCCGCATCCGGGAAAAACATCTTGGTCAAGTGAGGAAGTGACTATATGTCTTTGGCTTCTCTATTATTACGGGTATGCTGGGCAAGGTGAGATGTGCGCGTGACGCATGACAATGGGAGTACACCTCACTGATCAAATTGCATATAACCAACGATACACATATTTTATAAAATATTCATGAATCAATGATCAAGGGAAATTAATTCAGGTTAAGCAGTTTAACCTAACCAAGTTATTTTTATTACTAATCGTATTTGTGTTTTCTTTTCAGTCTTTAGATTTTACAAGTTTCAATTGAGCACATGACACTCTTTTTGCCCAAGGCAAGACCTATACAAATTGTGAGAAGATGCGGAAATTCCACCAACTCCCTGCGGATCGACCATGTACTTGCCACTAGCGGTACCTAGTGCAAGGGATAGGAATTACAAATTTTATCTTGACAGAGTCATAACGACTCAGCTTCATCAGATTGGCGCCATTGCTGGGGAGTTGTGCCTTTCTAGGATTTCTACCTTGCCTTGACCTCGATCTGGTAGAAGGTGTATGCTCAGGCCGAATCCGATTGGAGAAGACGATGATATTTGGTTTGATCCAGAAATTGAATGGAATCTAAGGAGGAGGAACGCAGAATGCCAGAGACGAGAAAGAGATGAGCATGCTAGAGAGACACACCAGTACGGTCTGGACACAGATCAAGACACCAAATCTAAAATTGAATTGGAACAAGAAGAAGAACAGCAGCCAACACCAATGGCTCAAACACTGAGGCAAATGATGTTCCCCAATAATAACAACAATCTTGTGCCATTTGGCATCACTCTACCTGCCCTTGCTGAAAATTGGGAACTCAGATCCCACTTTATCCAGATCTTGCCCAAGTTCAGCGACATACTGGGCGAAGATCCGCAAAGGCACATCCAAGATTTTGAGATGATTTGTAGTACGATTAGAACGAACGATGAGCCCAAAAAAGAATACATTCGGCTCGTATCATTTTCCTTTTCACTCGAGGGACCAGCACGGGAATGGCTATATACCTTGCCCAAGGGGAGTGTGACCACATGGAGGTAATTGTAAGCAAAGTTTCTGGATAGATACTACCCTATTTCGAGGATACAGAGTGCAAGAAGGAAGTTGTGAAATAGGGAATCGTTGTACGACTATTGGAATAAGTTCAAACTTATGTTGGCAAGGTGTCCAAATCATAACATCTCTGATCAAGACCTCATCCAATATTACGTCAACGGATTGTGGCCCCATGACAGACAGTTTCTGAATGCAGCCAGCGGTGGGTCTATCTTGAACAAGCCACCAAATGATGCATTCCAACTTTTGAGCGAGATGGCAGAAGAAGCCTGAGATGATAATCAGGTCTTGAACAGGACTGCACCTGAGTCCTAGAGCAAGACACGAGAAGAATCAAAGCTGGATACTCTATGCAGCACTATGCAACAGATGATGGAGTTCACGAAGCCGACCATAATGAAGAAGGGAGTAAAGGCATGTCAATTGTGCTCCATCACCACGCACACTACTGAAGCTTGCCCAACACTTCAGGCAGACGAGGAAGTCAATGCATTTGGCCACACCAATGGTAGCCAAAGGCAGAACCAAAGGTAAAATTTGATCCAAATTCTCAAACATACAATCCAGGCTGGAGACAACATGAGAATTTTAGATATGGAGGCAACCATTATCAGAATGCACACGAAGGACAAGGGCATGAACCAAACAAGGGTCTTATCTTGACTGACATGGTGCACAACTTGACCAAGGACAACCAGAGGATCACAAATGAGTTTGAGAAGTTCAAACAGGGAGTCAACGGATCCATGCAATCTATGGCCACTCAGCTTTCGAATTTGACACAAGTTATTAACCGGATGAATCAAAAGGTAAGAGTTCTACCCACCCAGGTTCAACTTCCAGAACCTCAATGCAATGCCGTGACCTTGCGCAGTCAGAAGTCATACCCGAGCCATGGTGAAGAATAAGAGAAGAAAATAGTAGAGATGGAAGAAATACCCTATGAGCCCGAGAAAAGACAAGATGCCATACCGGCAAGGACCAGCTCAGTGGTGGAACAGCCGATCAAAATGAAACCCTCCTTTCTCGGGAGGTTGATCAAGAATAGAGAGAAGGAAGAAATGGATGAGCTGCTGAAGGTGTTCAATAAAGTGGAAATCAACATTCCATTGGTAACAGCCCTGCACACCATGCCACAATGTGCAATGTTTTTAAAAGAACTATGCACCAAGAAGGTACAGTACACTGATAATGCCCAATTCCAAGTAGGGGAGAGTATATCTGCCGTACTCAAGAGGAATTTACCAACGAAATGTGAAGACCCTGGGATGTTTTCAATTCCATGTGTTATTGGGAACACGAAGATCGAATGAGCTATGCTTGATCTGGGAGCATCAATCAATGTCATGCCCTTGACAATGTACGAGGAGTTGAAGATCGGACCGTTAAAGCCATCAAGGGTGATGATCCAGTTGGCAGACAAGTCAAATGTGTACCCGGAAGGTATAGTAGAAGATGTCTTGGTCAAGGTCCAAGATTTGATATTCCCTGTAGACTTCTATGTGCTTAATATGGGGAGTGCCGCCATCAAGAAACCATTAATGCTCTTGGGAAGACCATTTTTCAAGACCCCTAGAACACTGATCAACTGCGAGATGGGGCAACTCACGTGCAAGTTTGCTGGAGAAACAGTGACCTTCGATATGTACAAGGCAGGACAACATCCTCAAGACACGGAGATGGTTGACTATGTGGAGTCTGTTGAAGTCATAGTAAAAGAAGTTCTACTAGAATACATGATGGAGTTCGATGACTATGAGGTTGTGGAGGAAGAAGAACTCTATAAGATAGAGACTGGTCCACCAGAAGTGCTCGGACCAAGACCAAAGGACAAGATGGTATCGTCCTTGATCAAGCCACCGCAACTTGAGTTGAAAAAGTTACCACAGCATCTCAAGTACATATACTTAGGAGAAGGAGAAACATTACCAGTGATCATCAGTGCTGAACTTGATGAGGAATAAGAAAAGAAGGTCCAAGAGCTACTTGGGAAATACAGTGAGGCAATAGGTTGGACTTTGGCAGATTTGAAAGGAATAAGTCCGACGGTTTGTCAGCACCACATCTTGCTTGAGCAAGATGCTTTATCAGTGAGAGATCCGCAAAGAAAGTTCAATCCAGTGATGAAAGAAGTGGTCAAGAAGGAAATCATCAAACTGCTTGACATGAAGATGATCTATCCGGTACCAAAAAGCAGAGGGGTAAGCCCAGTGCACGTCGTGCCCAAGAAGTCTGGGGTACAAGTGGTGGAAAATGAGAACAAGGAATTAATAGCCACCCGACTACAGAATGGATGGAGAGTGTGTATCGACTACCGGAAGCTGAATAAGGTGACCAAGAATGACCATTTTCCACTTCCGTTCATTGATCAGATGCTCAAGAGGTTGGCAGGAAACAAGTACTTTTGTTTTCTTGATGGATACTCGGGGTATATGCAGATATGGGTGGCATTGGAGGACCAAGAGAAGACAACATTCACATGTCCTTTTGGGACATTTGCTTATCGACATATGTGATTAACACATATTTTATGTGCATGTTAAGTGTGTGTCGTATATGTTTGAGGCTCGATTTATGTGCTTAAATGTTAGAATTGCTAGGGTTTCTTAACTTATAGCATATTTTATATTCTTCTCATTTTCTCTCGGTTTTCGATATATTTTTGTAGGAATTGGAAAGAGCATTGAAGTATCTAAAGATTGAGGGCCGGAAATGAGGAGGAATCGAGCTTCAAGAGGTGAAAATCGAAGGTCAAAAGCTGGTTTGAAGAAAGGAAAGAAAGAATCAAAGAAAGAACCGAAGATTGAACCAAACGGGAGAAGAACTGGACCGGGAAGGAGGAATTGCAATTTGAACGGCGGTCTGTCAGACCACTGGCCAAACTGCCATTTAGGTTGCCGGAATTCAGGAAGAATGGCGGTCTAGGTGGCAGTTTGAATGGCGGTCTGCCAGACCGCCGTCCAAACCGCCGTTGTGGCGCTCCCTTTTGTTTCTTGACCGAGTTGATACGACCAACTCGGTCCAACTCAACCAAAAACTCAATTTTAATGTATATTAACCCCAAATCTTCCCTAATTGGGTATCTTTAGCTAGAATACACTCTCTAAAACCCTAATTACATTTCCTTTTTTCTACTTTGGTATTTTCATGAATTGTTGGAGAAATACTTTGAAGATTTGAAGATCCTTCCACTATTTTCTTCCCTATTGAATTCTCTATCTTTTGATTATGGTTTTATGCATTTTCTATGGTTTATTTTCCTTAATCATGTCTAGCTAGTTCTCTTTGTGATTCCAATTATATGTAGATTAGGGATGAGTGATAGGATTAAGCTCTAATTATGAATTTACCTTCTAATTTCATGTTCATTTCTCTTGGGGCTATTTTTTAGTATGTAATTGTGATTGATCACCATAGTTGCATATCAAGTATGTGATCTAATGCTTAGGAGGCTTAGATTAGATGCTAGGATCAAGAGATTTGCATGCTAGAGAATAATAGGGCTAAAGAACTCCATAAGCTATTGGGAGTTAATGAATTGCTTGATATCTTAGTAGGAATTAAGCCTTTCATTAATCTATGTTGGGATATTTGTATGAAGGGTGAAGCGAATTCTTTGTTTTTAATAAAATTTATATTTATTTTGATTGGATTCCAAAACCCTGATTATTTCATGTTTCCCTTATTATTTTTGATGAAGTCAAATATTGCCTTACACACTTAGAAGTGCTCACATGTTAAGGAGCTACAAAATACAAGTGTAAGTGCAAGATAAGCCCAAGCACTCTTTTTCTTTTTATATAGGTCAAGCGATTCAGAAGCAGAAGCGAATACTCTCAAGTTTGCTAGAAGCGAATTGTCTAGAAGCAATCACTGTTCACAAAGTGGAAAGCGATGACAACCAAAAAGCAACTTGAAGCAGAACAAAGGTTTATATCAATTATCCGAGAAAGCTACATCAGGAAAAAGTGAAAGTTCTTCAGAATCTTCAACTGATGAAGCGCTCACAAGGAAGAACCATTAAAAGCAGCAAAGTGTTCAAAGCCTATGAATTTCAAATTTTGAAATTCTGCAGCTAAGACACAATTCTTAAATGCGGCGCATGAAATCAGAAGATGCGTGGAAGATTGCTATTAGTCAACAGAAATTGCCGGAACAGTACACAGCTACTGTCTACGCTACAATCCAAGATGGAAATCTGCAAAATCCAAAGCTTTCCTCTTCCGGGAAGAAGACAAGCCGGAAAACACTGTTTACCTGCAAAAAGCTACATGGCCATTCAAACTGAAGGGAAATGGAGTATACACACCATCTATCTCTCTAACGGATAGTGGTTGCACTCTCACTATAAATAGGGATGCTGACTCAACGTGAAGATAGACGAAACTACTCTCTCATAAACAAGATCAAAGCAAGAACTTCAAAGCTCTCATACAAACATTCTTTAAAGTTCTTAAGCCTTAGAGTTTAGTTGAGTCCTTAGAAACTGTCTTTAAGTTTCTAAGTCCACAAACCCTATATCCCTTCATCCTAGTTTCACTAGGAGGAGAATCCTTACACCTTTTTACGTGATCTTCATTGTAAAAGGATTCTCTACTAAGTTAGAACTCTCATAAACTAAACCCCCAACCCAAAGCTCTTTTGTGTGTTGAAAGTTTGTGTTTGATTGATTGTGAAGCTTGGGTTTGCATACACAAGTGGAAGGTGGTTTATAAGAAGTTTGTTGTTTAGGTTTCTAGAGAACCCACTTAGAATCTCTAGGTTTTCAGGTTCAAGTCGAACTTGAAGCGCTTCACTGGGAAGGATAAAACCAGGACATTTGTTCATGTTGTGTGTTCGATTTCCAAGTGAAGGAAGTTTGAGTTGCTGAGTGAAGGTAACAAGTGGATGTAGGAGCGTGATCTCCGAACCACTATAAATCCTGTGTCCTTATTGCTTTACTTATTTACTATTCTTTATTCGTTATATTTACAAGTCTTGATTATTGCATAAGACACACACACTCACTTAAAGTAACTAAAAGAGCATTTTCCTAAAAGCAAGATTTTCTAAAAAGCGAGTATAATCGTTCACCAAATTTCGCAAGCGTTTTCTTTGAAAGCGATTCACTTCTGAGAGATTAACTTCTCCTCTAAAGTGAAACGCTCTTCTCTCAAAACTCACCGTTTTCAAAAACTGAAAGAGAAGCAAAAACTTCTCTTACGCGTGTATTCACCCCCCCTAATATGAAAGATTCACTCCAATTGGGCTTGATTAGAATAGGAGTAGATATGAGGGCTTTCTTCAATGTCTCAAATGCTTCCAAACACTTATCATCAAAGACAAACTTCACATCTTTTTGTAGGAGATCACAAAGTGGCTTCGTAATCTTTGAAAAATCCTTAATGAATCTTCTATAGAACCCCGCACGACCAAGAAAACTTCGTATTAATTTCACATTTGTAGGGGGTGGAAGCTTCTCTATAGCAACAATCTTGGCTCTATCAACTTCCAAACCATCTCTAGAAACCTTGTGTCCCAGCACAATTCCATCTATAACCATGAAGTGGCACTTCTCCCAATTCAAGACAAGAGAAGTGTCTTTACACCTTTGCAACACCTTTGTGAGATTATCCAAACAAGAATCAAAGCTCTCTCAGAAAACCAAGAAGTCATCCATGAATACCTCCATAATATTTTCAATCAACCCTCCAAAAATAGACATCATGCACCTTTGGAAAGTGGCCGGAGCATTACACAACCCAAAAGGCATTCTTCTATAGGCAAATACTCCGTAGGAGCATGTGAATGCCGTCTAAATTAACTCCAAATAGCTCAATTAATTATCTAGAAGCTCCTACTAGCAAGAATTACTAGTATGGTGTGATTTGATTCCAAGTGTTATGAACTAAAGCCTCCTAAGCATTTAACCAAACACCTTGTATGCACTCAATGATGGCCAATCAATCATGCAATTAAATCAAGCCCCAAATCATAAGACATATGAATTAGAACGTAAATCCAACAACAAAACCCAAAAACCTAGTGATCTAGATCATATCTTCATATATTGAAACCAAAGGAAATTTAGCTAGACATAATTGAAGAAATTAAACCATAAAAAGTAAATGAAATCATGCTTAAAAGATAGAGAATTCAATAAGGAAGAGAATAGTAGAATGGGTCTTTAAATCTTCAACATATATCTTCAACAATCTTCAAAATACTAAAAAGGAAAGAGGGAAATGTTTCTAGGGTTCTAAGAGTGTTAAAATATGCAAAAGATCCACCAAATAGGAAGATTTTAGGTTTAAATACATAATAGGTGAGTTTTGGGTCGAGTTGGACCGAGTTAGATGAACTAACTCGGTCAAAACACCAAGAAAAGGGGCGACGGCGCCCTAGCCGGCGGGCTGGCCGGCCGCCGCCTGGGTTGCAGCCTAGGTCGCCAAGAATGCTGTCCCTCAGCCGGCCAGCCGACGGCCTGGCCGGCGGTCCAGCCGGTCGCCGTCCGGGTCGCCGTCGGTTCGGCCATTTTGCGTAGCTCCACCGTTTTCGCTCGTTCTCCCTCGTCCGAACTCCGATTCTCGATCCGCTTTTTGCTATGGACTCCTAACGAACCCCTCTTCGATATGGAATGATCAAATTGGCCAAATGAGTTCTCCATTGTTCCTGAAAAAAGCATAAAGAGACTTGAGAGAACGAGAAAAACATAATTGAAATCAAACTAGTGAAACCCTAACTCTATAGATTTAAATTCCACATTTCAAACCTAGGTTTCACCCTAATTAAGCTCGATTCTTCCTCGTTTCCGGCCTTCGATCCTTAGCCACATGAATACTATTCCAATTCTTACAAAAATGGATAAAAAACCGAAAGGAAACGAGAAGTGTAAAAAGTATGCTACAAGTTAAGAAACCCTAGCATTTCTAACATTTAAGCACATAAATTGAGACTCAAACACATTCAAACACACTCAACATACACATAAAATACGTGTTAATCACTCCCCCAAACTTAAGCCATTGTTCGTCCTGAACAATGAAACGAACAATCAAAACACTTAACACGTATGGAGTGTGCATTTTGAGTTTCTCGATGCCTCATATCATCTCAAAAACCCATTTTAGTTCAAGGAAATTCTCAAGTCAAACCAAACATTCATAAGATCAACCATTGTCCTAACTTATAATTCAATCACTCAAACATCTTAACCCTAGACCTCACAAGAAGTGTGTATCACTCAATCACTCAATATATGGAAAAGGTAAGCACTCATCGAAATCATGCAAAACACATCTTTAACCATAAGCTTGCCTATCAACTCAAGTTCCCAATACTACAATGCATGCACAAATTAGGATCAAAAAGGTCTTTATTAAGCTTGTAATGTAGGGATATTGGTTAAGGTAGGGAATTTTAGGTTAAGTGACTTCAATTTTCATTCAAGTACCCTTACCCCCTTTCTTCACCTTTCTAAGTATGAATTTCTTCATCTTCCACCTTATCCAACCCCTTTTTATCAAATGAACCCAAGCTTCTACCACATATCAAAAGAAACACTCCCTTATACTCTTATTCTTCTCTTTTTCTTGTAAGAACTTTGTTCTTACGTTTTTTTTTTTTTTTTTTTTCAATAAGAACTTGTTCTTATTCTTTTCTTTTCTAACATTGAGCTTATAGGATTGTTCATTCAACTCAATGCAAATCTTAGGACCCTTTACCATCACCCATCATTTTTCATGAATTTTCAACTTTCACCAAGGTTCCCTTAACCATCCTTCACCCCCTAACATCCGGTTCAAGAAGAAAAGGCTCTATTCAAGGCTCAAAATGGGACGACAATGGTGATGAAAGATAGGTTAGTGTTAAGGGAAAATGGGCTATTCCATGATGGCCTAAGATCATCTCCTAATCATGCAAACATGTAGTACTTCTAACAAGAGTATCAAGGCAAGTTCTAGTAAAGTAAATGTAATGCAAGATCAAGCTCTCAAGAAATGATATTCACTATGTAAAATGCATAGTTTAAGGCTCAAAATCCTCTCAAGCTTTTTGTCTAGGGCCCTAAGTGCCTAAGATCAATCCTTCCAAGCTATTCAAGTGAAATAACCCTAATCATGCTTGACTCAAACTTGAGAAATTTCAAAAATGTCACCATTTTAGCATCAATCATTGGCATCTCACCCAAATGCACTTGAGCAATTAAACACGTTCTTTGACATTCACACATTCAAGCATTCATTTAACTTTTCAATTTCCCAAAAATTTCGCACTCAAGCTCCAATCAATCAACAAAATCCTCACCAAAGATTCTCCATTGTAAGCTCACATTCAATAAACCAACAAACCAAATAAGGAATTTTTATCAATTAAGCTCATCGACCCAAACTCATCACCAAACCAAAAATAAGCAAAAATTATCCATTTAACCCCAATCAACCATAATCATCAAGCAAGCCTCAGCATATAATCAACAAACACATCAAATAGAAGCTTGAAAAATATCAAAAGTAAAGTAATTTAAATTCCTTATCCTACCCCCCTCCCCCAAACTTATTTTAGAATATAAGGTCTAAAATGAGTTTGGAGGGAAGAATAATAAGAATTTAATTACACTTACAACGGTCCAAAGCTAGGTTGATGATGGTTTTGAAAGCCTTTCACTCCGTTGCTTGCTTGATTAGTTGATTCTCTTCCCTCATTTGTTCCAATCACAAAAATAAAGACAAATTAAGAAAAATGACTTAATCACAAACAAAGATCAAAAAACCAAAAATGAACTAAAACTAACTAAAAACGAAGAATAAAGAGATAGTTGTTGGGGTGCCTCCCAACGAGCGCTTAGTTTAACGTCGTTAGCTCAACGATACCTCATTGCCCTTTCAAGGGACTTGAAATGACTTCCAACCTCGATCAAATGCCAACCCATCATCAAGTTCTTCAAGCTCCGGTTTATCCATTCTTGACTCTTCCGGATCATCCGAAACACTCGACATGTGGAATGCTGCCTTCTCTTCATTCATTCGAAGGGTGATACTCCCTTCAAAAACATCAATGAGGGCTCGACTAGTGGCTAAGAAGGACCTTCCAAGAATCATTGAAATCCCGGTCCTCTGGGATGTCGAGGACTACGAAATCCACAGGGTAAATGAGTTTTCCAACTCTTATAAGCACATCTTCCATAATACCTTTTGCATAGGATATTGAACGATCTGCCATTTGGAGAATAAGTGAAGTTGGCTTAAGAGTTTCAATCTTCAAACGATGAAAAATGGAAAGGGGCATCAAATTCACACCCGAGCCCAAATCACATAAGATATTCCTAAAAGCTTGGCCTTCTATCTCACAAGGTAGAGTGAACTTCCCGGGGTCCCCTTCTTTGTTTGGAATCTTCTTTTGTAGACGAGCACTACATTCCTCCGACAACATAATGGTTTCACCCTTATCAAATTTCCTTTTCTTTTTAACCACATCCTCCAAGAATCTCTCATGATCCGGCATCTCACTCAACAAACCAATCAAAGAAGCATTTATATCTAGTTTCTTGAATGCATCCAACAAATCACCCTTCCTCTCATGCAAATTCTCATCAATCAACTCAAAAGGAGATGTTAGACTATCCATGCTATTCAACTCAACATGCTCTTGAGAAACTTTAGGAGTAGAAGGGGTACCTTTTTGATTCTTGTGAGCACTCTCCTTCTCTATAGGTTCTAGAGCACCAAGTTTACTCTTTACTTTTGAAGCTTCATAAGCATCCTTCCTTCTTTGTAGATCTTTTAGCGTATCAAGATGCTCTTCATATGGAACGGCCTTGGCAATCCTCATCCTCAAATAATAATCATTAATGTCCCAATTTGTCCAACCTTTTATAGATGGGATGATTGGCCAAATATCTATGATTCTTGGATCCTTCTCATCAAGCATCACTACCTCCGAAGATGGAAGCTTATATGATTGTCTTGGCTCCACAAGATTGCTCTTAGCAAGATTTGGAGATTTCCCACAAGGTTTATGTGAAGAGGTCAAAGAAGCTTCACTCACTACATGAATAGCATTGCATTGTTGCTTCGAGTTTTCTTGAGCCTTGCTAGAGGATTCTCCGAACTTGTGTTGAGTGGTAGCTTGGTTAGCTATTTGGCTAATTTGACCCTCCATCATCTTCATTTGCTTTGTCAAGGAGGTGAGTGAATTCTCCAAGGCATTTACCTTTTGGCCGGTTTGAGAGATAAAAACACTTTGTTGATTGGCCATTTGTTGAACAATTTGCTCAAGAGAAGGGGATGTCTTCTTAGGTTCTTCAATCACCCCTTGAGAGACGGAGAATCCGCGAGGTAGGAATTGAGCATTGTTGGGATTTCCATACGAAAGGTTTGGATAAGTTCGATTGTTAGGATTATAGGGTTGATAACCTCCTTGTTGACCATAGGAGTTGCCTCCTTGCTTCCCTTGAAACCCCCCTTGATAATTTCCTTGAAATCCATCTTGAGCCCCTTGAAATCCTTGCCTATTGGAGTAATTTCCATAAGGCCCTTGATTGACATATCTCATGTCTTCAATTCCATTGAACTCCCAATTCTCTTGAGTTTGAACCCTTTGAATTTGAGCTTTCCTTTCATCTTCATATGTTTTCTTCAAGTTGACTAGCTCCAAGGCTAAAGCATCATACCTTGCATCCTCAAGAACCGAGTTCACCTTCTTGGTAGGGCCTTTCTCCATGGACCATTGATAACTATTAGATGTCATCTCCTCTATGATCCTAAGAGCTTCTTTGGCATTCCGATTCATAAGGCAACCACCAGAGGTTGCATCAACTATACTTCTTGTATGGGGAGAAAGACCACTATAGAAGTAGACGATTTGTTGTGCTTCACTAAAGCCATATTGAGGGCATTTGCGTAGCAAATCCCTATACCTCTCCCAAGCTTCAAATAAAGTTTCATCGACTTATTGAGAAAAATGAGAGATTTCCAAGATGAGCCTTTGAGCTTTTGATGGAGGGAAATACTTGGCGAGGAAAGCTTTGCATAACTTCTCCCATGTAGTGATCTCGCTCTTATCAAGGTTTTTGAACCACTCTTTGGCACTATCCCTCAAAGAGAAGTTAAAGAGCTTTATCCTAATAGCATCCTCCGGCACTCCATTATACTTTACCGTATCACATATCTCAAGAAATGTGCTCAAATGAGCATTAGGATCTTCATCTGGCCTCCTTCCAAATTGTTCGGATTGGACCATTTGGTGTTGACTCTTGGCCCCCATCCTCCTCCTTGGAATTAGCCCGTTGGAGCCTCAAACATTTGATTGAGAGGTGGTTGTTGATTCTCTTGAGCTCTTCTTTCTTGCTTATCCTTCCATACTCTAAACTCTTCCATTTCTTTCATAAGAGCTTCCATTGCTTGATGATTTGCTCCCATAACTTGATCTTCAAATGAATTTCTTCTTCTATGCCTCCTCTCAAAGTTCAAAATCAAAGGTTGAACAAGTAATCCCTTAGACCTTGTGTGCATAAACCTACAAAACAAAAATTAAAAGAAACAATGCTTGAATTAGTAGCTCAATAACCAAATTGCCTATTGAAACTCAAACTAAGCATTCCCCGACAACGGCGCCAAAAATTGACCCGCCATCACTTTAGGGGAGAGGGTAGAGAGCAATAATAATCGATTATAGTATAATCGAGTCGAATCCATAGGGAATGCAATGGCGAATGAGTTTCAGGTAGTAATCTAATTATCTAACTACTATCCAAGCTCACAAATAACATGTTTTTGTGTTTTCTTAATTCTATCCAGAAATGTAATTGAAAAGTAACAAACTAGATAATAACTAATATCAAGAGTTAACAATTAATAATAAAAAGCTTGGTTCCAAATATAATCCGATAATCACTAGAGGCCTAGGTTTTAGGATTTGCATGGATTAGCCATTTTAATCTAATTCATATGGGAGTTCTATATATAGTAAACATCAATTCTTCTCTCAAAGCAATCAATATTAGTGGATTAACCTATGACATCTATCTCCACTAGGTCTCAAGATGCATAAATTAACTCCAAATAGCTCAATTAATTATCTAGAAGCTCATACTAGCAAGAATTACTAGTATGGTGTGATTTGATTCCAAGTGTTATGAACTAAAGCCTCCTAAGCATTTAACCAAACACCTTGTATGCACTCAACGATGGCCAATCAATCATGCAATTAAATCAAGCCCCAAATCACAAGACATATGAATTAGAAGGTAAATCCAACAACAAAACCCAAAAACCTAGTGATCTAGATCATATCTTCATATATTGGAACCAAAGGAAATTTAGCTAGACATAATTGAAGAAATTAAACCATAAAAAGTAAATGAAATCATGCTTAAAAGATAGAGAATTCAATAAGGAAGAGAATAGTAGAATGGGTCTTCAAATCTTCAATATAAATCTTCAACAATCTTCAAAATACTAAAAAGGAAAGAGGGAAATGTTTCTAGGGTTCTAAGAGTGTTAAAATATACAAAAGATCCACCAAATAGGA
Source organism: Mentha longifolia (assembly GCA_001642375.2). Taxonomy (NCBI): domain Eukaryota; kingdom Viridiplantae; phylum Streptophyta; class Magnoliopsida; order Lamiales; family Lamiaceae; genus Mentha; species Mentha longifolia. Next base: position 9,115,801 of record CM038111.1, on the reverse strand, counting down.
AAATTTTAGGTTTAAATACATAATAGGTGAGTTTTGGGTCAAGTTGGACCGAGTTAGACGAACTAACTCGGTCAAAACACCAAGAAAAGGGGCGACGGCGCCCTAGCCGGCGGGCTGGCCGGCCGCCGCCTGGGTTGCAGCCTAGGTCGCCAAGAATGCTGTCCCTCAGCCGGCCAGCCGGCGGCCTGGCCGGCGGTCCAGCCGGTCGCCGTCCGGGTCGCCGTCGGTTCGGCTATTTTGCGCAGCTCCATCGTTTTCGCTCGTTCTCCCTCGTCCGAACTCCGATTCTCGATCCGCTTTTTGATATGGACTCCTAACGAACCCCTCTTCGACATGGAATGATCAAATTGGCCAAATGAGTTCTCCATTGTTCCTGTAAAAAGCATAAAGAGACTCGAGAGAACGAGGAAAACATAATTGAAATCAAACTAGTGAAACCCTAACTCTATAGATTTAAATTCCACATTTCAAACCTAGGTTTCACCCTAATTAAGTTCGATTCTTCCTCATTTCCGGCCTTCGATCCTTAGCCACATGAATACTATTCCAATTCTTACAAAAATGGATCAAAAACCGAAAGAAAATGAGAAATGTAAAAAGTATGCTACAAGTTAAAAAAATCCTAGCATTTCTAACATTTAAGCACATAAATCGAGACTCAAACACATTCAAACACACTCAACATACACATAAAATACGTGTTAATCACGGAACCTAGTGCAAGGGATATGAATTACAAATTTTATCTTGACGGAGTCATAACGACTCAGTTTCGTCATCATCCATCTGCTGGCTGAACTCCTCCCAAGATACCATCTTGGGTGAATTCTCACCTATACATTCATTGTCAGAAATGATAGAGATTTTGATTTGAGAATCTACCTTGGTTTCCTCAGTTTTGTCTTCGAGGCTAGCATAGCATTCTTCTTCATCATTGTTCTCATCTACCTCATCAGCTAGGTTGGTATGTTCCATTTTTGGATCTTCATTATCTGAATCCATTTCTATGAAGTAACCTTCTTCTGATCATGAGTCAGATAAAGTAGGCTTCTTTTTGGCTGCGTTCTCAACTATCAAGGCATCTCTTCTTTCTTTCAGTTTGCGGTCTCATTTGGCTCGTAGAACATCTCGTTCTTCTTGAGTCAGATATAGACAATCTATCTTGTAATGACCTGTGTTGCCACACTAAAAGCATCCTCCAAATGAGGTGTTAGAAGAATTGAAGTTTGAGGGTTTCGAATTACTTTGACCTTTATTGTCAGTTTGAGTGGAACCTTGATTTTTGTAATTTCTTTTGGAATCTTTGTAGAATTTTCTAAATTTGTTCATTCGAGATTCCATCTTTTCATTTCTTCGAGCGAGTAACGTAAAATCTTGGATCGAGTTCTCCATTCCAGTGAGCTAATCTGACATGGTAGTTTAGGTTGCGGTTGTGACCTTAGCATTGAAAGCTGTTTCGACCTCCTTCTTCTCAACTCCAAGTTTACTCTAGCTGGTGGAATGTTGGTTAGATCCATGAAGATGAATCATCTTATATTTGTTTCCAACGAGGAGATCAAAGAGGTTATCCATTGACAAATCATTGAAGTCGGGTCGGCTAGGATGAAGAGCAATGTATACATGCCAGCTTGCAGGTAGTGTAAACATCACTTTCTGATTCAGTTCACGCTGAGAGTATTTGTCAACTTTGATGGCTCCAATCTCTAGGGTGATCTTGATAAATCTGTTCTTCATCTTTTCTATAGATTTTCTAGATTGCTTTTTGAATTCTTAGAACTTGTTACATGCAATGGAGATTTTGTTCTCAAGCATTTCCTCAAATCCCTGGCTTATGATTTTCAGCGTATCCCACATTTCCTTTGTTATCTCTTGTTTCCTTATCTTGGCGAGATGAACGCCCTTCACAATACTAGAGATTAGGCCTTTGGCATAATTGTTGAGGCCTGCAATCTTTCTTTCTTCGGTAATGTAGGATTGGGGATCATTGAGCTTTTGTTGAGAGGTGACATCCTTGAGAGCTTCACCGCCAACTGAAGTGACGTCTTCATAGATGATAGGAGGTCCATTTAGGATGACATCCCACATCAGGTAGTGATGTGCTTATAGACACATCTTAATTCTGAAGCTCTAGTCTTCATATCCCTGAATGGAAACGTCCTTGCATGCACGAAATAGAGATGCTTCCATGATGATAGCTCAATAAAATAAAAATACATTTTTGTAGAATCTAGTCCTAATTGACCAAACGCTAAATACAAACAGAAACTGGGCTTACAACTTAGTATTCAGAAGCGATGGTCAAAAGAACTGATAAACACGTATTTTATGTGCATGTGAGTTTATTTTATGTGTGTTTGAGTCTCTATTTATGTGCTTAACTTGATAGAAATGCTAGGGTTTATCACTTTTTAGTATATTTTATACATTCCTCATTTCTTTCGGTTTTCAATTCATTTTGTAGGGATTTGAAGAGCAATAATCGAATAAAGGATCAAAAGCCGGAAATGAGGGATACATGAGAAGAGATTCGTTGAAAATTGAAGGTTGAAAGCCAGTTCGAAGAAAGGAAAGAAAGAACCGAAGAAAGAATCGAAGAACAACCTGAACGGGAGAAGAACTGGGCCGGACAAGGGGGTATGGTGGCCTGGACGGTAGCCTGCCAGACCGCTGGCTAGACTGCCGGCCAGGCTGCCGTTTGAGCGTCCATCTTCATTAGTTAGACCGAGTTAGCTTCTCTAACTCGGTTTAACTCGACCAATTTACCATTTTCTACGTATTTAACTTCTATTTTTACTAGAATTGGGTATCTTTAGCTTGAATATTCACTCTAGAACCCTAATTACATTTCCCTCTTTCTACTTTGGTATTTTGATGAATTGTTGAAGATTTACTTTGAAGATTTGAAGATCCTTCCATTACTTTGTTCCATTTTTAATTCTCTATCTTTTGATTATGGTTTCATACATTTCTTATGGTTCATTTTCCTCGATCATGTCTATCTAATTTTCTTTGTGATTTCAATTATATGTAGATTAGAATTAAGTGATAGGTTTAGGCTTTGATTATGAATTTATCTTCTGACTTCATGTTCATTTCTCTTGGTGCCATGTTTTATTATGTAATTATGCTTGATCACAATAGTTGTATATCAAGTATTTGATCTAATGCTTAGGAGTCTTAGATTAGATGCTAGGAAACAAGAGATTTGCATGCTAGAGATAGTAGGGATAAAGAACTCAATGTGCTATTGAGAGTTAATGTTTTACTTGATGTCCTAGTCGGAATTAGGTATTTTATTAATCAACTTGATTTAGTTGCAATGAGAATTGAATGAATCATACTTAGAAGGTTTCCCACATGAAGTTAGATTAAATTGGTTAGTTTAAGTTAGAGTTCTAATTGCCCATAACTTAAGCCTAATTGAAGTATAGTTGGAATCACCTTTGCCAATTATTAAGTTTATATTACTTGTTTACTTGTTAATTCACTTGCTTTAGTTTGAAGTAAACTAGTCATTTTCATTCCTTAGTTGATAAAAAATCCAAAAATATGTTATTTGCAAGCTTGGATACTGATTAGATAGCTAAGTTACTAGTTGAAATTCTTACGCCTCTAACATTCCTTGTGGATTAGACTCGATACTTATCAATTATTATTGCATTTATCTCACTCCCAAAAGTGAGAGTGATCAATTTTTGGCGCCGTTGTCGGGGAATGTTTAGTTTGAATTTCAAGAGTTGATTTGGTTATTAAGTTGCTAATTTAAGCATTTGTTCCTTTTGATTTTTGCACACTAGATCCAATCCAAAGGTAGAATCGTTGAGCCTTTGGTACTAGCTTTTGAAAGAAGGAATCGAAGGAATCTTGTTGAAGATCAAAGAATGCCGGCTAACAATCAAGAGCTTGAGGTTCTTAGGAAGCAATTGGAAGATATGCAAGCTTGGAAAGATGAGCAAGAAGGTGGGCTCAAGAAGCTCAACAACCTCCTCTTAATTAGATGTTCGAATCTCTAACGGACCAATTTCAAGGAGGATGATGGGGACCTCGTGTCAATGTAAACAATTTTGAAATAAGGACCAGCCTTATCCAAATGGTCCAATCGGAACAATTTGGTGAAAGGCAAAATGAGGACCCTAATGCTCATTTGAGCACATTTTTGGAGATTTGGAATATATTGAAACATAATGGAGTGCCGGAAGATGCTATAAGGATAAAGCTCTTCAACTCTTCCTTGAGGAATTGAGCCAAAGAGTGGTTCAAAAATCTGGATAAGAGCGAGATCACCACATGGGATAAGTTGTGCAAGGCCTTTCTTGCCAAGTACTTTCCACCTTCAAAGGCCCAAAAGTTTATTTTGGAAATCTCTCATTTCTCCCAACATGGTGATGAGACACTATTTGAGGCATGAAAAAGGTATAGGGATTTGCTACGCAAATGCCCTCAACATGGCTTTAGCGAGGCGCAACAAATAGTAAATTTCTATAGTGGACTCTCTCCACACACATGGAGCATAGTAGATGCAACTTCCGGTGGTTGCCTAGTAAACCGGAATGCAAAGGAAGCCTTGAGGATTATAGAAGAGATGACAACCAATAGTTATTAATGGCCAATGGAAAGAAGCCCTACGAAGAAGGTGAACTCAATTCTTGAAGATGCAAGATATGATGAGTTGGCTTCACAATACACTATTCTCAAGAGGGAGTTAGAAGAAGAGAGAAGATCAAAGAAAGAAGTTCAAGTGGTTCTAGCTCAAGAGAGAGTAGAGTTTGATAGGAGTAAAGACGTGAACTTTGTGAATCAAAGATCCAATGGTAAATACAATAAGCAAGGTTTTCAAGGGCCTCAAGGAAGATTCCAAGGAAATTATCAAGGGGGTTTTCAAGGGAAATAAGGAGGCAACTCTTATGGTCAACAAGGAGATTATCAAGCCTATAATCCCAATAATTGAACTTATCCCAATCTTCCCTATGGAAATCCTAACAACGCTCAATTTCCACCTCCCAGATTCTCTGTTTCTCAATGAGCGATTGAAGAGCCCAAGAAAAATCTCTCTTCAATGGATTAATTGCTTCAACAATTGTTGGCTAACCAAGGTCAAATGGCGAATCAACAACAACAAATGGCCAATCAACAAAGCTCCTTCATCACTCAAACCGAGCAAAAGGTGAGTGCATTGGAGAACACGGTGTCTTCTTTGTCAAAGCAAGTCAAGATGATGGAGGGCCAAATGACTCAAATGGCTAACCAAGCGGCTTCTCAACATACACCGGACAAATTCCCAAGCAATATGGAGATGAATCCCAAAGGTTGCAATGCTATCACATTGAGGAGTGGAAGAGCCTATGAAAATCGAGCCACATCCGGAAAGGACAAAGATGAGGTTCTTGTTGAAGGCATACCCTATGAAGAACCCTCAACTCTTGACGAGAAACTAAGAAAAGAAGTTCAACAAGAAGAGGCTCAAAAGGTGGTGTTGATAGAGTCACCTCTTCTTACCAAAGATGTGATCACAAAGGCTTCATTCCCTTATCATTTAGCAAAGCCAAAGATAGATGAAAAGATAAAGAGATTCTTGGATATATTCGACAAGGTACAAATCAATATACCCTTACTTGATGCACTTAGAGATATGTCGGGCTATGTAAAGTTCCTAAAGGATGCCGTAGCTAACAAGAGAATGTTTGAATCATTTGAAATAATTAGTCTAACGGAAGAGGTTAGTGCGGTGATTCAAAGGAAAATGCCTTTGAAGCAAAAAGATCCGGGATACTTTACTATAGCATGTGTGATTGGTGGGCAAAAGTTTGGTAGAGTCTTGTGTGATCTTGGTGCAAGCATCAACTTGATGCCTTTGTCTATTTTTTGGAGGTTGGATATTAGAGAGATGAAGCCTACTTCTATTTATCTCCAAATGGCCGATCGTTTGATTTCTTATGCCCAATGGGTAGTTGAAGACGTCTTGGTGAAAGTTGAGGAGTTTATTTTCCCCACGAATTTTGTTATCTTAGACATGCCGAAAGATAAGGATATGCCACTCATCCTTGGAAGACCTTTCTTAGCAACCAGTCGAGCTCTCATTGATATGCAAGACGGTAGGGTAAATGAAGAAACCCTCACCCTCTTAATCTTTGATGTAATGAAAAAAGGAGAGGAACCAAGCTATGAAGAGTGCAAGTCAATCAAGACTTTGTCTGCATCTATGGCAAAGGATACTACAGAGCAAATCATTTCCAACTTTCTCTATACCTATTCCGATTTTGATGATGCTTGTGAGGAACTCTTAGAGTCATTGGCTTTCATGGAGGCAAATAAAGGTTTACCAAAGGATGAGGTGCATTATCTTGATATTAACAAACTGGGAGAGAGTGGAAGCTCAACAAAATAGGAATCTCCTTCAAGCACTACTCTTGAGTTGAAGCCATTCCCCGATCATCTAAGGTATGCCTTTCTTGGTGATAATGACTCGTGTCCCGTTATAGTGTCACAACACTTGTTAGAGTCTGAATTGGACAAGTTGTTGCATGTACTTAGAGAGTTTAAATGTGTCATTGGTTGGTCTATTGAGGATATTAAGGGGATTAGCCCCTCTATATGCATGCATCGTATTTTATTGGAAGAGGGTTCTCGTCCTAAGGTGCAACCTTAAAGGAGATTAAATCTGGTTTTGCAAGAAGTGGTTAGAAAGAGGTGTTAAAGTTGCTTGATGTTGGCATGATTTATTTCATCTCGGATAGTGAATGGGTGAGCCCTACTCAAGTGGTTCCGAAGAAAGGGGGGATGACCGTGGTTAAGAATGAGCAAGATGAGGTTATAGCTACTAGAGTTGCCACCGGTTATCGTGTTTGCATTGATTATAGAGCTTTGAATGTGGCAACAAGGAAGGATCACTTCCCTTTGCCATTTATAGATCAAATATTAGATCGTTTGGCGGGCTATGAGTATTATTGTTTCTTAGATGATTATTCAGGATAACCAAATCATGATAGCCCCGGAGGATCAACGCAAAACGGCCTTCACATGTCCTTATGGAGTGTTTGCTTATAGAAGGATGTCATTCGGTTTGTGTAATGCTCCGGGTACTTTTCAAAGGTGCATGATGTCCATTTTTAGTAGTTTGATTGAGAATATCATGGAAGTGTTCATGGATAACTTCTCGGTTTTGGAAAAAGCTTTGATGCATGCTTAGATAATCTTACGAAGGTTTTGCAAAGATGTAAAGACACTTCTCTTGTCCTAAATTGGGAGAAGTGTCACTTTATGGTTAAGGATGGGATTGTACTTAGGCACAAGATTTCTAGTGCCGGTTTGGAGGTTGATAGAGCCAAGATCGTTGCTATAGAGAAGCTTCCACCTCCAACAAATGTGGAATCAATTTAAAGTTTTCTTGGGCATGTGGGGTTTTATAGAAGATTCATAAAAGATTTTTCGAAGATCACAAAGCCACTATGTACATTTTGCAAAAGGATGTGGAGTTTATATTTGATGATAAGTGCTTGGAAGCTTTTGAAACATTGAAGAAGGCCCTCATCTCTACTCCCATTCTAATCAAGCCAAATTGGAGTGACCTTTTCATTTTGAAATGTGATGCAAGTGATTGGACTTTGGGAGTCGTGTTGGGGTAAATGAGGGAGAATGTGTTTCGAGTAATCCATTATGCAAGTAGGACATTGGGTGGAGCTCAAAGGAACTACACAATAACGGAAAGAGAGTTTCTAGCTATTGTGTTTGCTTTTGATAAATTTTGGTCTTATCTTATGGGAAATTATACCATTGTATACTCAGATCACACGGCTATTTGATATTTTGTTGCAAAGAAGGAAGCTAAACCTCGTCTTATTTGTTGGATTCTTCTTTTACAAGAATGTGACATGGAGATTCATGATAGAAGAGGTCGTGATAATGAGTTAGCCGATCACATGTCAAGACTTGAAAGGCCGGTTGAAGGTGAAGACTTGAGGTTGAGTATTGATCCGCTCACTTTTTGAGGGTGAGATAGATGTAATGATAATCCATGTAATATAATCCACAAGGAATGTTTTGGCATATGAGATTCAAGTAGTAATCTAGTTACCTAATCACTATTCAAGCTACCAACTAACATGTTTTTATATTTTTGATTAACTGATGAGAAATGAAAAGTAATTAACAAACTTAAAGCTTAACTAAACAATCGACAAGTATGCAAATAACGAGAATTCAATAATGAAATGAAAGTGACTCCAATTAAACTTCAATTAGGTCTAAGTGATATGGATGTAAGACTTTAACTAGAACTAGCCATTTTAATCCAATTTCATATGGGAAACCTCCTAAGTATCATTCACTCAATTCTCATTGTAATGAAGTCAAGTAGATTAATGAAAGGCTTAACTCCTACTAAGATATCAAGCAATTCATTAACTCCTAATAGCTTATGGAGTTCCTTAGCCATACTATTATCTAGTATGCAAATCTCTTGATCCGGGCATCTAATCTAAGCCTTCTAAGCATTAGATCAAACACTTGGTATGCAACTATGATGATCAATCACAATTATATAACAAAACATAGCCCCAATAGAAATGAACATGAAATTAGAAGGTAAATTCATAATTAGAGCCTAATCCTATCACTTATCCCTAATCTACATATAATTGGAATCACAAAGAGAACTAGTTAGACATGATTAAGGAAAATAAACCATGAAAAATGCATAAAACCATAATCAAAAGATAGAGAATTCAATAAGGAAGAAAATAGTGGAAGGATCTTCAAATCTTCAAAGTATTTCTCCAACAATTGATGAAAATACCAAAGTAGAAAGAGGGAAATTAGAATTAGGGTTCTAGAGAGTGTATTCTAGCTAAAGATATTAATTGGGTAAGATCTAGGGGTTAAATACATTAAAAGTGAGTTTTGGATCGAGTTGGACTGAGTTGGACGAACTAAATCGGTCAAGAATGGAAGAGGAGCGCCCCAACCGCAGTTCAGACGGTGGTCCGGCCAACTGCCGTGTGAACCGCCATCCAACCTACCATTCATTCTGTCTGCCAGCCAATAGCGGTTTGGCCGGCAGTCCAGCCGGCCACCGTCAAAACTGCCGGTGTTCCTTCCCTTAGTCGATTCTTCTCCTGTTCAGTTCGATCTTCGGTTCTTTCTTCGATTCTTTATTTCCTTTCTTCAAACCGGCTTTTGACCTTCGACTTTCACCTCTTGAAGCTTGATTCTTCCTCGTTTCTAGCCCTCAATCTTTAGATACTTCAATTCTCTTCTATTTTCTACAAAAATAGATCGAAAACTGAGAGAAAACGAGAAGAATATATAATATGCTATAAGTTAAGAAACCCTAGCAATTCTAACACCTAAGCACACAAATCGATCTTCAAACACATACTAAACACACTCAACATGTACATAAAATACGTGTTAATCACTCCTCCAAACTTAAGCCATTGTTCGTCCCGAACAATGAAATGAACAATTAAAACACTTAACATGTATGGAGTGTGCATTTTGAGTTCCTCGATGCCTCATATCACTTCAAAAACTATTTTAGTTCAAGAAAATTCTCAAGTTAAGCCAAACATTCATAAGATCAATCACTATCCTAACTTAGAAATCAATTACTCAAGCACATTCAACCCTAGACCTCACAAGAATTGTGTATCACTCAATCACTTAATATAGGGAAAAGGATAAGTACTCATCGAAATCATGCAATACACAAATTTAACCATAGGCTTGCCTATCAACTCAAGTTTCCAATACTACAATGCATGCACAAATTAGGATCAAAAATGTCTTTCTTAAGCTTGTAATTTAGGGACATTGGTTAAGGTAGGGAATTTTAGGCTAAGTGACTTAAATTTTCATCTAAGCTCCTTCACCTCCTTTCTTCACATTTCTAAGTATGAATTTCTTCATCTTCCACCTTATCCAACCGTTCTTTATCAAATGAAACCCCTACCAAATATCTAATCATATCAAAAGAAACACTCATTTATGCTCTTATTCTTTCTTTTTCTTTTCTTTTCTTGTAAGAACTTTGTTCTTACTCTCTTTTTTTTTTTCAATAAGAACTTTGTTCTTATTCTTTTCTTTTCTAACAATGAGCTTATAGGAGTTTTCTCTCAACTCAAAACCAAATACAAAACCCTTCACCATCACCCACCATTCTTCATGAACTTTCAACTTTCACAAAGGTTCCTTTAACCATCCTTCACCCCCTATCATCCGATTTTAGAATAAAAAGCTTACTAAGGCTCAAAATGGGACAACAATGGTAATGAAGATAGGTTAATGTATAGGGAAAATAGGCTACACAATGATGGCCTAAGATCATTTCCTAATTATGCAAACAAGTAACACTTCTAACATGAGTATCAAGGCAAGTTCTAGTAAAGAGAATGCAATGCAAGATCAAGCTCTCAAGAAAGGATATTAACTATGTAAAATGCATAGTTTAAGGCTCAAAATCCTCTCAAGCTTAAGATCAATCATTCAAGCTATTCAAGTGAAGTAATCCTAATCATGCTTAACTTTAACTTGAAAATTTTCAAAAATATCACCAATTTAGCATCAATCATCGGCATCTCACTCAAAAGCACTTGAGAAATTAAACACGTTTTTTCACATTCAAGCATGCAAGCATGTCTATTCTAAAAAGTCCGGAACTTAAGAAAAGTTCCTATAACTTATAACTAATAGTTAAACTACTCATTTACCTGCTCATTTCTCATACTCGGTCATTGGAACTCAACTACAATCAAACTCTAAAAATCGTAGAAAATAGAAAAGTTTACAAACTTGTCTATTCTAATTCAAATAACTTCAGATAAGCTTAAGGCAGGTTAGGAAATATTTTCCAAGCTTCAATATGAACATAACACTCTTAAGGATTTAAAAACCTCAACTACTTCAACCTGTCATTTTCATTTTTGTCATAAGGCAACTCCAAAAATCTCCCAAAAACTCACTTTAAGCATCAAATAATATCAGTCTCATATCCCCTTATTAGTTTTAAGAAATAAAACAGAATCAAAAATTACCCAATTTGATCAAGAACTCAAATTTTGAAAATTGTCAAGTTGGTCTCTAACAATCCTCACCTACTCCATTCTTGCTTCTTACAATCCATATAAACACCTAATCATACTCAATTTTACAAAATAAATTTCGGAATAAAAATCCCCAAATTAAACCTAAAAATTTAAATTTCAATCCTTGACAAGAAGAGGTATTTCTTTTGATTCAATCATCACTATTCATCTTATAGCAAGTTTTAAATCAATAAATTTAAGACTTCATATCCCCATATCAACATACAAAAATCAAAATCCCTGTATGCTCAAGTAAGTTTCTATTCTCTCTACTTTCTTCAATCACTAGTTAAACAAAATAACTATACCTTAAACAGCAGCGTTAATCTACTTGATTGGGAAAGCTTCCAAAAAGTAAGGACGGAGATGTATGTGTATGGCTTAGCAGATTGCACACGCAGAAGTTGAAGATAGCAGCTGAAGGGAAGAAAGAAAGAAGATGAAATAAAGAAAAGAAAAAAGTCGTGTTTTTACTTTCAGCACTTTTACCTTCTTAGCTAGTAGTCCACGTCAGCTAGTCGGTTAGGTATTGTTGGTCCCGAAAGGCACTTACACACATAGAGGGGGAGGTGAATACGTGTGTAGAGAAGTGTTTAACTTCTCTTGCGATTTTTAGCCTTTATTACGAGTAGACGCTTTGAAGCTAAGTGAAGTATTCAAAGCCTCTCGCTCGTGTGATAAACTATGCGGAATGTGGTGAGTCTTTAAAGCTTTTCTTGCTAATTAAAACCTTGTTAATATTTAAACGGTGAGTGTGTGTATGCGAAAAATCACAGCAATAAATAACTTAAAAGTAAAGAGACAAACAATTTATAGTGGTTCGGAGCACCTCTCCTATGTCCGCTCTATCCACGACGGGATCAATACCTTCACTCAGTATCCCTTGTTTTATACTTCCAAGGGGAAGTGATTCAAGGCTAGTAACAAACTTGCACTTGAATCCTCAGATATTTCACGGGCTCTCGAGAAGCCTTACAAAAATAAACTTTGCTACAAAAACTTTACAACCTTACAACTCAATCTAACACAATAGACTTGGTTTTGGGGTTTTTGGGTTTTCGTAAGTATGAGAATCCTTTACAATGAAGATCACTAGTAAAGGAATAAGGATTCTCGAAGCTAAGCTTTGGATATAAGCGGTTGAACCTAGAAAGAAAGTAGTTGCAATACTTAAGAAAGCAAGGTTCTTGAGGACACACTAATGTGAAGCGCTTCGAAAGAACTAATGGAATGTAAAATATATTTTACTAGAGTTCTTGCGAGTAGTATGCTTGAATTATTTGTACGTGTGTCTGATTTAGTCTGTGCAACTCCTTCTATTTATAGTAAGGAACCCTACTTCCCGTTGAGAGAGAAGAGGTTACGTGTTCCTCAATTTCCGGATAATTCGGCGTGTCAGTCGCTTTTCAAACTGTAGAATTAGGAAGGGATGTCTGCCGTACCTAGGAGTATGGCAGTCTTCACCTAACCTTAACTTTTTGGACTGTAGCCGTATCCGTTGAGAAATGGTATTTTGACACGTAAGCTTTATGCGGTGAGGTGTCAGTCATCCAAAAGTTTGAAAATCAAACTTATCATACTAGTGCAGATTGATGCTTTAAGTCCAGCTCTAGATCAGAGATGCTTTGGTGAGCTGACTTGAGAGCACTTCGCTTCTACACAACGGAAGCTCGCTCTGAGCATCTTTATCTGAATTGACTCCAAGACGCTTTGTCAATTCTATACTGCTGATGCTTTGTCAATTCTATACTGCTGATGCTTTCACTGCTAGAGCCGCTTTGCTTTCTGACGCTTCGCAAACTCTGACTGCTTCATCTTTGGCGCTTCTAGACTAAAAGAGAAGCTTCCTAACATGTAAGCTTTTCTAAGAGTATCTTGTCTAGTTCATCAAAAATAATAAGGGAAATATTCTAAAGAGGGTTTTGGAATCGAATCAAAACAAATTGTTTATTACTTGATTCAAGTTCCCCCTTAAAATAATATCCCAACAATTTTCCCCTTTTTGATGATGCCAAAACCCAACGTCAGGTGCTTTACAATATTAATGCAGTTATAGGCAGTTAACTGAAAGCGTATAAAGTAAATAAAGACAATGCGAAATTGTCTTAAAGTAGTAAAAGATATCATTGTATTAGAGATAATGAAATGATACATATACAATGAATATCTATTTGAAGCGTTTTTTAGGGACTTGAAGGATCATGCCATAGGCATTGTAGACTTTATCCTTGATGGCAGCTAGAGAGCGGTTAGGATGGTCGTTCTGTTCAAGCCATTCTACACATTCCTCGATCTCCTTTCTGATTGCTTCTTCATCAGGGATAGCGCCTCCAATGAGTGGAAGTTTGTAGCTCTCTTTCTTTGGCGGTTTGAGAGTTACTCCGTCTGCCATCTCCAAAATTTTGTTGAAGAGAGAAGCTTTGCAATGATCTATGTATGCAATGAAGCAATTCATGGCGTACTCAGTGCGAAAGCCTTGCCAGTAGTAGAAGCATTTGACAAACTTCACCTTGGCATCATTCCACTCCTCCTTGAGGTCAGCTGGAATAATCTCATCAACAAATTTGGCATTAGGAGCCTCATCCCTCAGCTTCTTTCTATCGAGTTCGTCCCTGGCAAACAGCTGCTTCCTGCACTTCTCAAAATCGGCTGTTCGCAGGCCCTCGACGAAGACTCTCTTCCCTTCAAGCGCTTCCATTTTCAACGGATGAAGTGCTTTGTCCGAGTTTGTCACCACTCTTCATTAAAAACTTCTTCCCTGTACTCCGACACAACTTTATACTTTGCCATCACTTCCAGGCATTCCTTTTCTGCGTCGTTGGTCAGAGTGTACTTCAACAGATACCTTCGGAGTTAGAAATTCATCTTGTGCAGCAAAATTGCATCCAACTCCTCCTAGAATTCGCGTAGTGCTCCAGCCTCCTTGGTCATCGTTGCAGGAGTCAGCTTTGTCTTCTTCTTGGGGTTGGTGTCAGCAGGCACCTTATTCTTGCGCTTCTCTTTGTGTGGCGCTGCTGACACTGATTGAATTGGAGCGGTATCAATCGGTTTATCTAAAATGATAATTTGCCGCTCTGCATCCCCCACATTCTCCACATTCTTTGGTGCTTCCCCCTTCTTGGAAGCGTACTTGGTTGCCTTGGCCGTAGTGGATGGACCACTTGACGTCACAGTCGCTTCCCCCTTTTTGGCAGCATCAAAAACAGGTTTGGAGGGGGCGGACTGTACGTTGGCGCTTTGGCTGGTGGCTCTTGGCAGAGTGATGTTTGGCTGATTAGGCTTCAAGAGACCTTGTGCCAGGAGAGCGCCTAGGACTTGTACAGAAAGGATTGGAGCCGGAGAGCGCGAATTGGTCAGAATGATCGACCGTTCAAAGCTTGTGCAAAACACGCGGAACTCGGATTGGACGAGAGCCGCGAGCGCCTCCATTTTGTTGGAGATGTCCTCCAACTCTTCCTTGTGGACTTGTCCAACCCGGCCCGATCTGCTCTGCTCTCTGACATCAGATTGACCTAACATGGCCATAGCCTGTTTCCTCTGCAGCTCCGACTCCGCAAGCTTGCGTTCAATAGAGACCAGCTTCTCTTTCATCTGGTGGGCAGCAGATTCAGCTTTGAATTTATCCGCCTTCGCCGCCTGCAGCTCTTTCTTCATTTGGATGAGCTTTACGTTTGTCTTGGAGAGCTCTGCTTCAGTAGTTTTGAGCTCTCTTCGAACACGCTCTCATTCATCCTGCTCGGTCTCCGAACGATCGATCTCAGCTTCCAACGCCTCCACGCTTTGATCGACATCGTCGAGAGCAATTTCTAAATCTTCAGAAAGCTTCTGCACTTCCAAACACAACTCATAAATTTCTTGAAGCTGTGAGTGTGCGTTTGAAAGCTCTTCATTAGCTTTCTGGAGACTGACCTTCTCCATGGCCAACTGACTTTTAGCAGTTGCCAGTTTTTCCTTCAGCGCTTTCAACTCTGTGGTAGCAGTTGAAAGCTCTTCTGCTGTCTTCGTCTTTTCCTCCTCGGCTTTAGACAGCCGGCGCTCTCTCTCATTTAAGACAGTCTTCAGCTGGACACACTCACGCTCCACCTTGTCGTGAGCGGTTTGAAGAACCGAGAGCCATTATTCAAACACAGTGACCGTTACACCAGCTGGTGTTGTTGGAGCAGGTGTGTAGGAGGGAACAAGCTCCGTGACCTTCCTTTCAATGAGCTTCCACACCGTTGGCTCATCGATCAGGTCGTCAAAGCGCTCCAATCTGAAGCTGCTGAGGATCGAGGCCTCCTCCTCGATCAGCGCTTTGGGGTCGTTAGCCCGCACCAACTGGCAAACTTTGTAGATGTTGGTGCCGCGGCTTCGAACGTACTTCAAGAATCTTGAAACATCCGCCAGTACTGGTGGAGGAAGAGTGAATGATCCGAAGAAATCCCGAATCTCCTCTTCAGCCCACAAGAGCTCCCTGTCAACAGCCTACACTGCAGGGCTGGATGTTTTGGGAGTGGGCGGAGCGTCGGCCTCTAGCTCCTCATCCACTGATGGACTCGACGCTCCATCAAAATCATTGAGAGCGCCAATGCGAACTGCATCCTCTCCAGGCGCATCAACTTCCTCTCCTCCATCTTATGCGGCTTGGGCACCGGCTTCTAGATCCTGACTCAACATCTGATCAGAGTCTGAAGCGTTGGAAGAGGAAGCGGCGCTTTCCTCATCATCTTCATCTACCAATCCACGCTTTCCAGTCATGGAAGGGATTGATTTCTCTGACATCAGACGGTGCTTTGGATTCTTTTGGCCTTTACCACCCTTCTTCTTCTTCCTTGCCTCCAACGCTTTCTTGAGGAGCAAAGCCTCCTCTTCCGTATATTCAATTGTAGTCGTGGTTGGAGGGGCTACGCCAAAATTGTCACCTGGAAGCGCATTGTTAAAGAGCACTCTTATGTACTCCTTCTCCACTGGCCATTCTTGCGCAGGCCAGGCATGCTCCAAGAACATCGACACTTTCATGCCGTATTTTAGCTTTCCACGGAAAGCTAACTTTTCGCGGTCTGCTCCCTCCGTGAGTTCACTCACGTCTTTCTTTGCTTCCAGGAGTTGGTTGATAAACCACTCTCTCCAGTTGAAAGCAGTGTGGTTGATGGCGGTCTCACATAGCACTGACATTAGACGGATCTTCTGCTCTGTGAATGTACTCCAACTCCGAGTGTGACAAAGTAAGTACTTTGTCACAATATTGGCGAGATGGTTGAAAGGCGGTCGGAGGGCGGAAACTCTTATCTTCTTCCGAAGGAAGAGCACCCTAGGGTTTGTGGTGAAGCGGCAGAATTCTCTCTGGATATCCGCATCACTTGCAGATTCGGGGCTTGCGCCGGTACTGGGAAGGGGAATAATATCATCCAACAGAGATGTGAGCGCCAAATCATCCATCTGGACTACATGAACGGGGCCATGTTCATCAGTCTTTCGGAGCGCAATCACGGTGGTTAGGGTTTTCGGGTTTAGGTTCGTGAAGAACTCAACGACCCCTACGGGGTTGATGTAAGCAAGATGCTAAAAGAGCCTATCCAACCCGGAGTTGAGGATGGCACGCTTGATGATTCCTCTATCTGTAAGAAGATCACGGTCGAGATGAGCCTCCACATAAACGAAATTAGCGAAGTGGCTTCATGTAACAGTCTTGGTCTTGGCATTTGTCATGATGAAAGATATGAGAAATCTGAACGAAAAACACGAAAATTTTCAGTAGATTTGAAGTTCTGTGAGAGAGAGAACTGTGAAATAATTTTCAGAAAAGAATGGCAAAAGTGATGGAATGAAGGTGATGAAATGCAATATATGTACAAAATAAATGTAAGTATATTAAAGGGTTAGTGGGACGACGTGTCTTAGTGAGTGGCTAAGATCACGTTCCGAAAAATGGTGTGAGTGGTTAAGATCGTGCTCTGCGCTTACTTTAATCGTGGGGTCAGGGAAAAAGTAATTCGAAACGTCCGACGGCCAAGATTAAAAAGTTTTTGGCAGTTCGGTAGCGCGCGTGAGATACACGCGTGAGTGTGTCTCGAGTACTGTATTACGTCAGTCGTTATATTAAATGCAAAGATATCGCACGCAACATATACTTGATTGATATCTTTCTTTATAGAAATATAGCATATAAGTAAATTAATGAGAGATTAATTTTCCAAAAGATTCGAAATTTGGCTGATTGTCACGCTTTGGAATTTAGACGAGAGTGTCTAGTTCAGAAAGCGTCTACATCAGCATTTTAATATTTTTGGCAAGTCACGCATAGGGTTCTTGAAGACGCTTTGCATTGACTTACTTACTTGAATTGAAAGACGCGAAAGGAAGACTTACCAGTCAATCAATATTGTAATTGACTGATACCACGCTTTGATGATCCACGTACTCAAATGTTAAAGCTTCAGTTGAGGGACAGAGCGTTCACGCTTTGAAAGTGTGATAGCGTCTTTTCTCATCTAAACGCTTTCTCTCTAAGATAAAATATTTCCCCCTTAAACATAGCTTCGGGCTATTTTTAACGAGAGTGTGAACTCCGTAGGGGAGACGCTTTACTTATGTCGAGAGTTGAAATAATGTCAAGTCCTTTACTCTTACTAGGGTAGGTTTAACTCGTGAATTCGATATCAT
This sequence comes from Mentha longifolia, assembly GCA_001642375.2. Lineage (NCBI taxonomy): Eukaryota > Viridiplantae > Streptophyta > Magnoliopsida > Lamiales > Lamiaceae > Mentha > Mentha longifolia. Next base: position 9,098,081 of record CM038111.1, on the reverse strand, counting down.
GGGAAATGAGATTATAAAATCCACAAAGGACCCGGTTGGGGATGAGTGTCTTTATAGATTTCAATGAAATGATGTGAGTTGCCTCATGCTTTATTAGGGATATACCGTTTGGGCATAAGATTCATATCATCCATGAAAGAGCTATGAATTCACTTCCTTACTAGGGCAAGCTATCTCATATTTCCATGAAGCGAAATTCTTGAGAGTAGACACTAACCTTTTCAGAGTTGGTGCTTCACATTACTCAAAACAAGTGAGGCTTTCACAATCAGCAGTGGTGAAGATCTTTGACACGCTTTGCGCTTCTGGCTCCTCTTCCACCATGAAAGCTTGTGAAAGTTGAAGTCATAACTATTCAAGCAACTCCATACAATACGTCCCAAAAATTACGTATGCGTATGTTAGCTCGAAGAGGATTATCAACTCAACGCTACCATATTTCTTCAGTTGAAAGGGTTTTAAGAATTTTGGGAGTGGAACATCAAGATTGTACCAAGCTCTAAACTTAAAAGCTGGACTCTCAAGAGATCCATAAGATACCACTTGTGCACCGCTCTGACAAGACGGCACAAGTTTTTACGAATACCGTGGTATGAGTAACAACCTTGATCAAGCATCCTTGAATAACTTATCAAGGAGGAGCACTCAACCGCGCTTTCACATAAAGTGGAGGCGTGTAGAGATCGATGCTCCAAAAGGGAACTCCATCCCTTCGGTTTAATTATCATCCCTGGAAAGGGGAGATAAAGTCTTCTCTTTCACACCTCATGCAAAGACCGGTTCCCCCTTAACCAGTTATCCGAGTAGGTAGGGAACACGCTTTGCCTTCTCCACCTTCTCCTCACCAGGGTTTAGCAACCCTAGTTCTAAACACAATTGATTGAAGCAGGATTGTGGAAGCGGCTTTGTGAGTATATACGCTTTTTGATAATCAGTGTGTATCTTTTCCATCACTATTTCCTTCTTTTCCACATGATCCCGTATAAAATGATGGCGAATTTCAATATGTTTGCATTTTGAATGAAGCACGGGATTGTGGGTGATGGAAATTGTGCTTGTGTTGTCACAACAAATTGGAACTTCCGAGCATTCCACTTTATAATCCTTCAGCTGCTGCTTTAGCCAAAGAATCTGTGAACAACAGCTTCCCGCAGCCATGTATTCCGCTTCGGTGGTAGAGGTGGCAACACTTGTTTGTTTCTTGGAGAACCAAGAGACAAGCTTGTTGCCAATAAATTGACACGTTCCAGTTGTTGATTTCCTATCAACTTTGCATCCACCGAAATCGGCATGGGAGTATACACTAAGCGTAGATCATCTTTTGCCGGATATCAAAGACCTAAGTTGATGGTCCCTTTAAGGTATCGAAGAATGCGCTTAGCTCCCTCCAAATGGCTTTGCTTTGGATTGCTTTGAAATCTAGCACAGACGCCTACAGCAAAAGTGATGTCGGGTCGGCTAGCTGTTAGATAGAGTATAGAGCCAATCAACATACGATAATTCATAGTGTTGACTGACTTGCCATCCAAGTCTGGATCTATCTTGAAGTTTGTGTTCATTGGAATCTTGACGCTTTTACAATTTTGAACACCAAACTTGGTGAGCATATCACGAGTATACTTGGCTTGATTGATGAAGATTCTATGACTCATTTGCTTCACTTGCAATCCCAAAAAGCATGTCATCAGCCCCATCATAGACATCTTATACTTTCTCTTCATCAAGCCTGCAAATTTATCACTCAAGGTTTGATTTGGAGAACCAAAGATGATGTCATCGACATAGATTTGTACCCATAGCATGACTTCACCGTCGTTGATAGTGAAGAGGGTTTGATCTACTTTCCCTTTTTAAAAACTGCTTTTAACTAGGAAGTTTGAAAGAGTCTCGTACCACGCTCTGGGAGCCTGCTTGAGGCCATACACCGCTTGGATGAGTCGGTACACTTGATCACTCATTTCAAAGCCTGGGGGCTGCTCGACGTACACTTCCTCTTTTAGATCACCATTAAGGAAGACACTCTTCACATCCATTTGATACACTTTGAACTTCTTGGATGCGGCATATGCAAGGAACATCCTGATGGCTTCGAGATGAGCTACAGGAGCGAAGGTCTCATCAAAATCGATGCCTTCCTCCTGGCAATATCCTTTCGCGACCAAGCGAGCTTTGTTGCGAACGACGTTGCCGCTCTCGTCGGTCTTATTCTTGAAGACCCATTTGGTACCTATAATGCTTTGATGAGAAGGTCGATCCACTAGGTACCAAACGCCATTCCTTGCAAACTCATTCAGCTCCTCTTCCATGGCAGTTATCCAATTTGAATCATTTAGAGCATCCTCCACCGATGAAGGCTCGATGTTTGCTAGGAAGCAACTAAACAGGCAACTCTTACCATGAAATAAGGTACTTCTAGTCCTGACGCCCTGGCTGGGGTCACCTAGAATACCTTCTTGGGGATGATATCTCAACCAAAGCTTCTTTTGATTGAGAGCCTCCATATCATCTACCTTGGAGCGTGGCGTATGATCATCACAATTCCCTTGATCATAGACCACTGGACTGGATGGAGCTTCCTCACTGTTTGGAACCAATGAGGTCAAAGGATCAGCTATTCTCGAGTTTGGTTCCTCCTTATCGAGAGAGAGCTTATTGAGATCCTGATCCATTGCTTCAACTTCGTCTTCAATTTCTTCTTCTTCTGAAGCGTCTACTAAATCTACTTACTTTGAGACGGAGCACGTAATTGGTCTGGAAAATGCTTCAGGAGTCTCCAATACGCTTTCAGGTCCAGCGTTCATGCTTTCAGCATTTACCTGTACCTGCAGAGTCTTGAAAGTAGCTTCATCAAAAACAACATGTGGTGTTTCTTCCACAACAAGAGTTTGACAATTGTAGACGTGATAAGCTTTGCTTGTAGGAGAATATCCAAGAAATATTCTCGTATCAGCTTTGCTGTCAAACGCTCTCAATTGCGTTTTACCGTTGTTGTGAATGAAACACTTGCAGCTAAAAATATGTAAATGAGAGAGACTAGGAGTTTTCCCTTTCCACAATTCATATGGGGTTTTGTCGTGGCGTGAATTGATTAGAGCGTGATTCTGGGTGTAGCAAGCGGTGAAGGTTGCTTCTCCCCAGAATTTCTTTGGTAGTTGGGCATCCGCCAGCATAGAGCGTGCAGCCTCTTTTATGGTTCTGTTTCGACGCTCTGCAATGCTATTTTGTTGTGGAGTGCGAGCTGGGGAAGTCTGATGAAGAATCCCATTCTCTGTGCTATACGCTTCGATGAATTGATTGAGAAATTCAGTTCCTTTATCGGAGCGTATTTTCACCACAGTCAGTCCTTTTTCCACCGTCAGTTGCTTTAGGAGCTTTGGAAGCTCCCGAAGCGTATCCTTCTTCTTGAACAGAATTAGTACCCAAGTGTAGCGTGAGAAGTCGTCCACAACTCCAAGTGCGTACTTTCTTCCACTCAAGGTGACGGGTGTGATAGGACCCAAGAGATCCATGTGAAGGAGCTCTAAAATTCTGGATGAGCTATGTCCCTCGACGCTTTGAAAGGATTTTTTGATCTGCTTGCCTTCTTAGCAGGCTTGGCAGACTATATCCTTGTTGAAGACTTCATTAGGAATCCCTCGAACAAGAGTTTTTCGGGAGATCCTATTCATTACTTTGATGTTCAAGTGGTTGAGGCGACGATGCCATAGCCACCCGATCTCCGGAGTGCTTCTAGTGATGAGGCAGGCTCTGTCTTCGTAGCTGCTCCAGTTGGCTACGTATATGTTTTGCTTTCGAATACCTGTAAGAACAACCTGCATGGACGCTTTGTTCTTGACAACACACTGGTTAAAGATAAACTCTACCACAAACCCGTTATCACAGAACTAAGAAATAGAAAGTAAGTTATGTTTGAGGCCTTAGACATATGAGACATTAGGAAGTCTCATATTTCCAACGCAAAAAGTACCGTATCCGATGGTGATGCCTTTTGCATCAACACTGAAGATTATATTTGGACCCGACCTTGTGACAAACTCATCGAGGAAGGATCGTTCACCCATCATGAGATGTGAACATCCGCTGTCTAGGTACCAAGCAGCTTCTTCCTTCTTTTTGTCCATATTTTTTGAATACGCCGCTTTGCTCTAAGAGATCAACAATTTTTAGGTACCCAATTTGCATTGGGTTCCTTGATGTTAGTGGTTTTGGAAACTCGAGTTGGATTCACCGAGAGAGTGACTACTTTCTCGAGATCCTGAATGAAACAAATAGGGCTTTGTTTAATACGAAAACCCTGAGTATAATCATGTGTGTAATAGTGAAAGCGCTTACGGTTCCTCCTTCTCTGAGGGCGTGAATGAGTGCTGTCACTTTGTGTAAAATGATCGATGAGATTTTGATCATGAAAGTTATGTGAAGCGTTGGGGATAAAGCGTACTTGAGTTCCTCTATGAGATGTGAAGTTATTCAAGTCAGCTTTACGCTCTTGTTAACGCTTCGAAATTATTAAAGACTGGACACGCTTTGAATTACGTTTAGAGCGTTTAGGCATTCCATTCTTTGACTTTCTCAAAGCGTCGGGTTGAACCTTCGAAGGTGCTTTAGAAGCTTGCCTTGAAATTTCAGCGACAAACCCAACTAACTCTTTTCCTTTGGTAGTAGCGTGTTGATCAGCTTTGGAGCTTTTCATCGACGCTTCAGTACTATCATCGGATGAAGCTGTGAAGGTAGAACCAAAGCCGATTTCTTTCAAACTTTTTGAGGGTTTGAAAGAACTTTCAATTGTTTCAATAGCTATAGAGGCACTATTGGACTCGAGTGTCTTGGTTAATCTGTTGTTCTCCTTTCTAAACCGAATGAGAACTTCCTGCAAGGATTCGTGATTTTTGAGCAACTCTAAATAGTCGTCAAAGAGATCACTCTCCAAGCTGAAAGCCTCATTCTCACCGTCACCACATTCACTACCTAGTGATAATGGAAGAGTATTAGGTTTAGAAATCTTTACCTCCTCTATTTCAGCTTCTATAGCCATGCAACCATAATCATATTCATCATCTGTGAATTGATCCTCATCATGGTCGACAGGTCTTTTGGACTCAACGGGAGCATCGGCTATGAGAGCGCGATGGCTATCTCCGTGACGAACTTTGACCTCATCTTTTTCTTTGGTTGAGAGCTTCGGGCATTCACTTTTGTAGTGCCCCATTTTGTGACACTCGTAGCACTCGATGTTGGCTCTATCTCTAGGGATGGCTGCAGATTTGTCATCTTTCTTCCCATCGCGTGCGGTGAAGCGCGAGCTCTGGCCTTGAGATTTGTAGAATCTTTTATACTTGGCCGCTCTAGCGTTGGAGTTGTAAAACCCTCTAACAAGATAGAGAGCGTAATCCTCCAGTTCTTCTCTCGATATTTCTGCAACCTCGCTGTTGGAAGTGTCGGCTTCGATGGTAGTGGTCTCCACTGTGGCTTTGAAAGCCAGATTCTTTGATTTCGCTGGAAGCTCCTCCTCATCCTCTCGAAGCGCTTTCTTGACTAAGTCAAATTCGATCGCTTTGAATTCGAAGAACATCATTTCTGGAGACATATCTCCGAATTCTTTTTGTGAGAGGAAGTGCTCTTTCATTGTCTGTCATTTTCCAGACAGAACGCGAACCACCTTTTGATTAATCTCTTTGAAGGTGAGTTCTTTCCCCAAGGAAGCCACAGTTGTGGTGATTCCTAAAACTCGAGTCTCGAAAGACTCCATGCTCTCATTGCTCTTCATCGTGAGAGAGTTAAACTCCTGTATTAATACAGAGAGTTTGTTTTCCTTAATTTTCTCCATGCCCTATGAGATTAGGGCAAGAGTTTCCCACATCTCCTTCGCCGTTTTGCATTTCATGATTCTTGGGAGATAGGCATCGGGGATGGTTGACTGGATCACGTTGCGCGCCACCCAATCTAGATTATCAGCTTTGAAGTCGTTGGTCGTATATTCTTCTCTAGGCTTTATGACATAGACATCGGTGGAAGCGCTTTCTTCCTCGTCAACTGAGTTGCCGTCTTGGTCGACGGGTTTCTCCTTTTCACGGTTCCTCAATAGACATTTCATGATTATGATGGGTCCTTTCTCGATAACCTCATGCATGTAGTCATGAAGTGAAGCGAGATGGGACTCCACGCGGAAGCTCCACATAGTGTAGCCCTCGATCGAAAACTGAGGAAGTTGTGCTGAGGAAGACATCTTGAAAAAGAGATTAGAAAAATGCAATATGCAGTGAGTGGGGTTTTAATGCAAGGATTTTAAAAAGGATCAGTTCAGGTAGACCTACTATAACGTTTTCGCGTTATCAGTATTCAAAAATAGAGGTCAGTTAGAACCCCTGCTCTGATACCACTTGTTGGTCCCGAAAGGCACTTGCGCACTTAGAGGGGGGTGAATACGTGTGTAGAGAAGTGTTTAATTTCTCTTGCGATTTTCAGCCTTTTATACGAGTAGACGCTTTGAAGCTAAGTGAAGCATTCAAAGCCTCTCACTCGTGTGAGAAACTGTGTTGAATGTGGTGAGTCTTTAAAGCTTTTCTTGCTAATTAAAACCTTGTTAATATTTAAACGGTGAGTGTGTGTATGCGAAAAATCACAGCAATAAATAACTTAAAAGTAAAGAGACAAACAATTTATAGTGGTTCGGAGCACCTCTCCTATGTCCGCTCTATCCACGACGGGATCAATACCTTCACTTAGTATCCCTTGTTTTATACTTCCAAGGGGAAGTGATTCAAGGCTAGTAACAAACTTGCACTTGAATCCTCAGATATTTCACGGGCTCTCGAGAAGCCTTACAAAAATAAACTTTGCTACAAAAACTTTACAACCTTACAACTCAATCTAACACAATAGACTTGGTTTTGGGGTTTTTGGGTTTTCGTAAGTATGAGAATCCTTTACAATGAAGATCACTAGTAAAGGAATAAGGATTCTCGAAGCTAAGCTTTGGATATAAGCGGTTGAACCTAGAAAGAAAGTAGTTGCAATACTCAAGAAAGCAAGGTTCTTGAGGACACACTAATGTGAAGCGCTTCGAAAGAACTAATGGAATGTAAAATATATTTTGCTAGAGTTCTTGCGAGTAGTATGCTTGAATTATTTGTACGTGTGTCTGATTTAGTATGTGCAACTCCTTCTATTTATAGTAAGGAACCCTACTTCCCGTTGAGAGAGAAGAGGTTACGTGTTCCTCAATTTCCGGATAATTCGGCGTGTCAGTCGCTTTTCAAACTGTAGAATTAGGAAGGGATGTCCTCCGTACCTAGGGGTATGGCAGTCTTCACCTAACCTTGACTTTTTGGACTGTAGCCGCATTCGTTGAGCAATCGTATTTTGACACGTAAGCTTTATGCGGTGAGGTGTCAGTCATCCAAAAGTTTGAAAATCAAACTTATCATACTGGTGCAGATTGATGCTTTAAGTCCAGCTCTAGATCAGAGACGCTTTGGGTTAGCTGACTTGAGAGCGCTTCGCTTCTACACAATGGAAGCTCGCTCTGAGCATCTTTATCTGAATTGACTCCAAGACGCTTTGTCAATTCTTTACTGCTGACGCTTTCACTACTGGAGCCGCTTTGCTTTCTGACACTTCGCAAACTCTGACTGCTTCATGTTTGGCGCTTCTAGACTAAAAGAGAAGCTTCCTAACATGTAAGCTTTTCTAAGAGTATCTTGTCTAGTTCATCAAAAATAATAAGGGAAATATTCTTAAGAGGGTTTTGGAATCGAATCAAAATAAATTGTTTGTTACTTGATTCAAGTTCCCCCTTAACATAATATCCCAACAGGTATAAATAGTATGTAGGCTACTGTGCTTGTTCCAAAACAATTGTATTTTTCTCTCTACAGTGAAATGAAAACTACCTTCTCACTAAAATCGAATATGGTATCATGAGCTACGAGCTTCTGCCGATGAATTTCTATCTTCTCCATCGTTAATTTTTGTTATATCGTTGTTAATTTCGCCGGATCAGTTTTGCTATGGTTCAGAACAATCGCGGTGATGTTTCCGATGGATTTCTGCCGAACGATCCCTCTCATCCTCTCTATCTTCATCCCAATGATAATCCAGGTTCTATTCTCGTTACAGAGCTGTTGTCTGGATCGAATTATTTGAACCGGAGCAAATCTATGTATACTGCCTTACTAGCTAAGAACAAAGTTGGTTTAATTGATGGATCTATTCCTCGTCCTGATAATCATCCTGAAAATGCTAATATGTTGAATGTTTGGATTCGCTGCAATAGTATGGTCGTGTCATGGCTTCGAAACTCAACTGTTCCTCAAATCAAATCTAGTCTCCTTTATTTGACTGCTGCATCTCAAATTTGGTCTGATCTGAAGGGTCGCTTTTCTCAAGGAAATGAGGCTCGAGTTTTTCAATTAAAGCAAGAATTATATGCATTGAAATAAGGATCTGTTGATGTGAACTCGTATTACACTAATCTACAGATTTTACGGGATGAACTCATTGATTATCAACCTATGTGTTGGTGTGAATGTGGTGCTTGTTGTTGTAATAGCTCCAGAAAATGGAGAGAATTTCAGCAGAAGGAGTTTTGTATGCAGTTCATAATGGGATTGAATGACTCTTATTCCTCCCTAAGGTCTCATGTACTCAGTCTGGATCCATTTCCTTCATTCACTAAAGTATTTGCATTAGTACTACAAGAGGAACGCCAAAGATCAATTGTATTACCTCTTTCTATTCAGTATTTAGCTCCTCAAAGTGACTCTGTTGGTTTATCCACCAATGCAGCTTCCTCCAGTTTTTAGAAGCCTCGTGATCTCTTGTATTGTTCTCACTGTAAAAGAACTAATCACACTGTAGACAAGTGTTTCTTGCTTAATGGATTTCCTCCTGGCTTTGGCAGAGGCCGGGGCAGAGGCTCTGAATCTTCACCATTTCCTACTAGATCTTCTCACTCAGTTGTTCAATTTGATGATTCTGCACATGATAATACTACTACAGCTGTTTCTCTTTCTGCAGATCAATGCTCTCAACTGATTTCCTTTCTCTAACAACACATGATTGTTGGTGTTGGCTCAGGTTCTCCTTCACAACAGCCATACTCTAATTCTCAACATTCTCTTCCTGATCCAAACATGAACTTCAGTAGTATGCGTTCTTTTCCTTCTTCCTTTATTTTCACATCACATGTTAAACATTCTACTTGGTTAGTTGACAGTGGTGCTACTCACCGTGTGTGTTGTGATATTTCCTTATTCACTGATTCTACACCTCTTCCTTCCATATTTGTTACTTTGCCAAATAATCACAAGGTTCCTATTCTCAGAACTGGTACTGTTAGGCTTAGTTCTGATCTTGTCCTTCACTCTATTCTCTTTATTCCTTCATTTACCTATAATTTATTGTCTATTAGCTCCCTTATTTCCTCTACTCAGTGCACAGTCCAATTCACTTCCACTTCTTGTGTTTTTCAGGCTTCTTCAGAGGGGAAGACGATTAGGATGGGTCATAGATTAGGCAATCTCTACGTACTAGATTCTTCCAAATTGTTCCCTTCTCCTGTAATCAATTCAGTTGTTACTATAGATACATGGCATTCTAGACTAGGTCATCTCTCTTTTGACAAATTACATTCTATGGCAAGTTCAATTCCTGTAACTGTTACTTCACATAAAATTTATGGTGTTTATCCACTTGCAAAACAAAGAAAGCTTAGTTTTCCTTCTTCTACTTCTCATGCTTCTCACATCTTTGACCTTATACACTGTGATATTTGGAGACCTTTCACCCCTTGTACTGTCAATGGACAAAAATATTTTCTCACAATAGTGGATGATCACTCTAGATTTGTGTGGACTTATCTCATGTCTAACAAATCTGATGTTTCCAGTATTCTTTCTACTTTCTTTAATCAAGTTCATACTCAGTTTGGAGTCAAAATCAAAGTTTTAAGATGTTATAATGGTAGTGAATTTCAAATACCATCTTTATTTAATTCCTTTGGTACAATAATCCAACATTCTTGTGTGGAAACACCACAACAAAATGCTAGAGTTGAAAGGAAACATCAACATTTACTTAATGTAGCCCGCAGTCTCTATTTCCAATCATTTATTCCTTTAGATTATTGGGGGGACTGCATCTTTACTGCTTCTTACTTGATCAATAGAATTCACTACTGCTCTTCCTCATTCTCTCCTCACTCCCTTTGAGGTTTTGTTTAAAAGGAAACCATCTTATTCCCATCTGAAGGTGTTTGGTTGCTTATGTTTTGCTTCTACCTTAGATAGAAACAAAACAAAATTTTCTCCAAGGGCTCACATATGTGTGTTTCTTGGTTATCCCTCTAGCTATAAAGGATATAAATTGCTTGATCTTGATACTCACACAATCAGCATCAGTAGGCATGTCATTTTTCATGAAGATATTTTTCCTTTCTCCACCTCCTCAGCTCTACCAACACCTGACTTCCCTGTGTCTCCACCTTCCTTTTCCATTCCTTCACCTTCTTCTGTCCCATCCTCTAGCTCTCCTCCTACTTCTTTACTTTCTCCTCCTTCCACAACTCGCACTGGTAGGACTACTAAGCATCCTGCTCATCTCCAAGACTACCTCTGTGGTGCTGTAATTTCAACACCTTATCCTATTCATTACTATCTTTCCTGCTCCTCTCTTTCCTCTTCCTATTCTGCATTTGTCTCTGCCATAACTGCTATACCAGAACCCCATTCTTTTTCCCAGGCCATTCAATTTCCTGAGTGGCAAGCTGCTATGAAAGATGAACTTGATGCTTTCACTAACAACAATACTTGGTCCTTGGTCACTTTGTCCCCTGGCAAAATTCCTATTGGCTATAAATGGTGTTAAATTTACCTCTGATGGTTCTGTGGAGAGGTACAAGGCTAGGTTGGTTGCTAAAGGGTACACACAGCAAGCAGGTATAGATTTCTTGGATACATTCTCTCCAGTTGCTAAGATGGTGTCTGTGAAACTCCTTTGGGCTTTATCTGCTGCTAAGGGTTGGTCATTATTACATTTAGACATTAATAATGCCTTTCTATATGGTGATCTTGATGAAGATATATATATGGAGTTACCTCCAGGCTTGGTAACTCAGGGGGAGTATCCACCCAACACAGTTTACAAGTTAAATAAATCTCTTTATGGGTTAAGACAGGCTTCAAGGCAATGGTTCTTGAAGTTCTCTAGTATGTTGAAGGCTTTTGGTCTGCAGCAATCTAGTGCAGATCACTCCTTCTTCTTCAAGCATGATGGTGATAAGTTTCTTGGCTTGATCATATATGTGGATGACATGCTACTAGCTAGCAACATCCTTGATGTAGTTGATGATTTTAAGAGCTATCTTGGCAAACATTTCAAATACAAGGATCTTGGAGCTCCCAAGTATTTTCTGGGATTAGAAGTGGCAAGAATTAAGAAAGGGATTTATCTATGTCAGAGGAAATATGCTCTGGACCTACTGCAAGATAGTGGAATGTTAGGATGCAAACCACAGAGAACTCCAATGGTGGCAAATCTTAAACTGCAACAAGAAGAAAATGGATCTAAACCTTGTGATCAAAAGGAATACAGAAGATTGATATGGAGATTATTGTATCTCTGTATTACTAGACCAGATTTAGTTTATTCAGTTCATAAACTAAGTCAGTTTATTTCAAAACCTTTCATTCATATGAGAGCTGCTCAGAGGGTTTTGAGATACATAAAGGGAACAACTAGAAAAGGTCTCTTGTTTTCATCTTCATCAACTCAGAGGGTTTTGAGATACATAAAGGGAATAGCTGGAAAAGGTCTCTTGTTTTCATCTTCATCAACTTTAGATCTTAGTGTATTCTCAGATGCAGATTGGGGATCGTGCATAGATACAAGAAGATCAGTAACTGGATTTTGTACATTCTTGGGGGAATCTATTATATTGTGGAGGTCAAAGAAGCAAGATGTTGTATCAAGATCATCAGCCAAAGCTGAGTACAGATCAATGTCACAAGCAGCATGTGAGATTGTGTGGCTTAAGCAGCTTTTAAAGGATTTTGGAGTGGATCAAACTAAGCCTGTACCACTCTATTGTGACAACAAAGCGGCTGTGTACATCACTTCTAACTCAGCTTTCCATGAAAGGACGAAACACATAGAAATTGACTGTCACTCCATAAGGGAAAAATACTTGCAAGGAATCATAAAACCAGTTCATGTTAAGGGGGAGCTTCAGTTGGCTGATATCTTCACGAATGCCTTACCTCCTTCATCATTTCATAAGTTGCTGAGCAAGATGGGCTTTCACAATCTGTATCAGTCCCATCTTGAGGGGGAGTAACAGATTGCACACGCAGAAGTTGAAGATAGCAGCTGAAGGGAAGAAAGAAAGAAGATGAAATGAAGGAAAGAAAAAAAGTCGTGTTTTTACTTTCAACACTTTTACCTTCTTAGCTAGTGTAGTCCATGTCAGCTAGTCGGTTAGGTATAAATAGTATGTAGGCTACTGTGCTTTTTCCAGAACAATTGTATTTTTCTCTCTACAGTGAAATGAAAACTACCTTATCTCTAAAATCGAATATGGCTGTATGCGTGAGTTAAAAAAAAGAAAGAAGGAAAGGAGATGAAAGTGACGGTAATTGAAGAAAAAGAAAAAGAACAAGGAAAAGAAAGAAGAAGGAGGTACGGCTGCTCCCCTGTTTCCCCCTTTTTTTATAAATTTTTTTTTCTGTTTCTTAACTTTTTTTTTTATTTCGTTCCTTGCTTCAATATTTTTATTATTTATTTATTAATACTACTTATTAAAAAATAGCTCATAAGCTTATCATCATCACTAAAACAAATTCCAAATTCCTTTATACTCTTTAATCTCCATAATAAAATACACTCCCAAAACACACACCTCAAGTCCAAAAAAAAAATGATAAGAACTAATATTCTATATCTCAATAGTCGAGAATTAAACGGAAAATAATACGAGTTAAAAAAAAATCATAGTAATTTTCGTCTTTCTCCTTATCTCAATATTTTCTCTTACTAAAGACAATTATAAATTATTACTATTATAATAATCTCTAATACCAATTAATTAAGCTAAATAAAATACGGGATATTACATTCTTCCCTCTTAAAAAAAAAATTTCGTCCTGAAATTTAGTTACCTCAAAAAGCTCTAGGTATTTTTCTCTTATCTTCTCTTCAAGTTCCCATGTCGATTCTTCTTGACCATGATGCCTCCATTGGACTCTAACTAGGGCGATCAATTTATTTCTCAACTGTTAAATTTTTCGATCTAAGATTGCCTCTGGCTTCTCTTCATAACTCATATCAAGCTCTAGAGTCGCTTCTTCTTGGTGGATGACATGTTTGGGGTCATAGATATATCTTCTCAATTGAGACACGTGGAACACATTATGTGTGTTACCAAAGCTCGGTGGCAAAGCTAATTGATATACAACAGAACCTATCCTTTCAAGGATCTCATAAGGTCCTATAAATCTAGGTTTAAGCTTGCCTTTAATTCTGAATAGGTGAATTCCTTTTGAAGGTGAAATATTTTACTTAAAGTGCTAGCAATAGAACTAGGTCTATCGTAGTACTAGCTGAGTAAAACCCGAATATCGAATCTCGAGGAAAGCAAGTAAAAGATTATTTAGGAGTTTTGAATTAATACCTAGGCAACTAAATTAAACAAAAGCAATTAAAGATAAGCAAGTAAATAAGTAAAGCAATTAAATCTTAAATCTAAACTTAAAACTAAGATGAAAGCTATAAATCTAAACCTAGGCAAGTATTTAAAAATAAGCAAGAAAGAAAACAAGTAAAACTAATCTAATGCTCTTGAAAATAAATCTAAGTAAATTAAAACTATGAATTAAGACTTGGAAACAAATAAAATAAATCAAACAACGAACATGCAAATAACTAGAAAATGAATCTAAGAAAACAACTCAAGTAAAATGAATCTAAGAACAAAGCAAGGCAAAGAACTTAAATTAAATAAGCAAACAAAAAACTAGAGATTAAAGAAGAAAATCAAAAGCTTGAATTAATGAAATTCGAATCCGGATCCTCGAACTTTGGTTGCAAAATTCTAAAGTTAAACTAGAGTATTTGAAAGCTAAAAACTAATATAAGCCAAAAGTCTCTTCGTTCTCAAGAAGATTACATATATATATAGGTTTGGAAAAACCTATTCTAACTAGGAAATAAAATACTAAAATCGGCCAGAGTGAGCGGCCGCCAGCTACAGTGAGCGGCCGCTCACTGCCTTCTGCGGAATTCCTCCTAAATCCTGGCTGAGCGGCCGCCAGCCTCTTGCTGCGGATTTTCTTCCTTGTTTTCTCCTTCTTTTGAGCTTTTCCTCCTCTTCTCGACTTTTTCATCATCTCAATCCTTGTGTCCACCTTCCCTACACTTGAGCACAATAAACACATAAAAGCAAACAAAAACTAACACAAAACACAATCAAATTAACTAACAAAACTCACACAAAAACACATTAAACAAATCCCCCACACTTAATCCTTTGCTTGTCCTCAAGCAAAATCATTCAAACCATTTACAAACACAAGCTTAAAGAGTGATAAAGACTTGGCTTCAGAATTTTTTTAAAAACAAGATATACCATGCAAAACACTTCACCATTCACTAAGCAAGTCATAGCAAGTTTCAACTTCCAACATCTTGAACATAAATCCTCACAACATGGGTATAAATGTGTAAGTGAACTCTCATCTCTCAAGTGTTTAGATTAGGATAAAGAAACACTCAATTCAAGTCACACAAATTGCCTACCATAAGCTTGCATATCGTCTCACCTCTCCACTACTTAAACGTGTGCTTAAAACTAAGATCAAATATGACTTTCTTTTTGGTTGTAATGTAGGCTCTTTGGTAGGTAAGGAAATTTGGCTAAAGTGAGTTAACAACCCCAAAGGCTTATTCACTCTTTTTTCACTCTCATTCCAACACGCAATCCCCCCCACACTATTTCAAGCCATGTCACGACCGTACTTTGCTAATGGATAGCTAAGCTCGGTAATTCGTGACTATGGATATTAATTATGAATAAATAATAAAGGAAAGGTATTTGGTGGGGAATTGGCTCGTTCATCATGTTGAATCGTACTGTGTAAGGAAGACAAATTAATATTTAGGAACCGATCAAGGTACAAACATACATGTTGTCAGCCTGACTCGAATTACAACCAACACACAAAGGGTATGACAAGTTTGAGTGTTTGCAGCGGAAGGGTGAATAATGAAATACATGTATGGAGACATGTATTACCAAGAGACTTCTCAACACTACTACTATGACTACTTCTTCTTCGACAAAACACCGTCTGGCCACTCCGCGTCACCTTGCTCAACCTGCACATGAGAAATATGTACAGGGCATGAGTACAAAGTACTCAGTGGACACGTGCCCAAAATCATTTATCTTATTGTCAGCCATATAAACGGTAAAGCATAGGGTTTTTCTTTAAAGAGCCTCTTACGCCTACCAAAACTGTTTATGATTTTAAAGGTGCCTGCGCAGGCTAATTTATTTGTACCTTACCATATCTGGAAACATGAGTACCGAGAAGGTGGCCACCTTCTACGGCACCTGACTAGCCAACCGTCGTTGAGCATAGCCGCACAGTGTACACTAGCCCTTGTAAGATAGACATCTTACTCAGACCCGAATTCGATTAACAATTGGCACAACCAACTCAGATAGGTATCATACAAAAACTGAAAACATTTATGGCATGACAATAGTAAAAGAGCTAACATCTAATAAAACATGCTTTTGTTTTAAAGAAAGCCCACCTCACTGTTCTTCTCAACTGTTATGAGGCTTGATCTCTGCCTCAGCTACTGTCCCTCCTTCGCGTACCCTTTGATTAAAAATTGAGGTAAGATTCATATTCTAACGAATAAAATCTTATCTAAGATTTTAGTTTTAATGTTGATCGGAGGTTATTCTAATTCCAGTAACGTGGTTACTGTTATCTAAGCTCGAATTATGAATCCCGCTGCGTGAACGGTTCATAAGATTTTTATCAATAAATCAATCTTTGATTTCTTGTTAATCTAGATTAATTTCTACTGCGTATTTGATTTGCTTAATCAATTATGATTAATTATTAACTCGTAGTTAATTAACTTATTACCATAAGTTAATAATTCGCTTAAGAATTTTCCAAGTCTTAACCCTTTAATAAAGCATCTTGGTTTATCGTTAAACTGAGCTAATTTGTGCTTGAAATTATGTAATTGATTAGCTAAATCAATTAATCTAAATTAATTCTTGATTAATAACTCGTCTAAAGTTAATTAT
>CM038111.1:9019332-9080830 GCA_001642375.2 Mentha longifolia | reverse complement strand
GCGAAAATCTATCTTCTCTGCACTACCCAGAAACCAGCGCCCCTTCTCCTAGATTTATGAATCTAAAAATCACGTAATGTCATTCTCCACTTATCCCTTATTTATAGATAAGAAGTGGAGTGGTGGAGAAGTCAGGGTTTGGTTAATGGGCCAGGCTATGCTCTATTGGGCTACTCCAGGGATCTTGAGGAGGACATGGACTGGGCCTTCCAATATAATTAAATAATCCAAGTATTCTCTGGCCCCGAATACTCTATTTAATTATATTAATATTATAGCCTTTCCACTATAGTAAAATAATATTGCATCGCCGTCCATTCCCAAATTACTACATACCTGGGTTCCTCTTTGAATTATAGTATTTCCCGTGTTTAAGATATCGCATGTCCATTAATTAATTTAAGCTACTGACTGCTCCAATTAATTAATATCTTATACCGAGAGTAGTACCCGTTCGACCTCATTATTATATCGGAACTTAATCCACCTGCAGGGTTTGATATAATAATCCTTAGAACGCCTCAAGGGGACATCATCAACTCGGCGCACCGAGACACGATTTCTAGCTATAATATTAACTATCATATTTATAATATTATTACCCAAGATACGGAGATTCTTTGAGTTGTGATAACTCTCACTCATGGTAAATCAAAGCAATAACTATTATAAATACATAATTGAATATTATGACAACTAGAATTAAGAAATAATAATCGTCCGAGATGTGATCCTTAATAAGTCAGTATAAAAGGATTTATCTCACCTCGATCCCGTTCAGTGCAACTCTGATAGTATGCACTAGTATAAGCTAATAGTCAAGACCAAGTATTGTCCAGCATTATACTACAACCTTAACAAGTAATTTGTCTAAGATTACTTTCGGTTGCGAACACTATTTAACCATATAAGAAACCGATAATATGATCTTCCGTGCGACCACCCACACCATATTATCTATAATATATAGTACCGGACGTTTATTTGCATAACCATAACACGAATTAATATGCAAATCATATGACAATATATTTATTTCCATAAAACAGGAAGATACAGTTAATATACACGCATAAAAGTATGCTTTGCAGTATATAACCCCAACACTATCACCCCGGGAAGGTAAACGTAGTTGCCGATGCCCTCAGTCAGAAAATGCAAGGGAAATTGACATACTGATTAACACATATTTTATGTGCAAGTTAAGTGTGTTTAATATGTGATTGGAGCTTGATTTGAGTGTTTAAGTGTTGGAATGCTAGGGTTTTCAAACTTATGGCATACTTTATACTTTTCTCGTTTTCTCTCAGTTTTCGATCTATTTTTGTAGGAATTGAAAGAGAATTGAAGTATCTAAAGATCGAGAGTCGGAAATGAGAAAGAATCGAGCTTCAAGAGGTGGAAGTAGAAGGTCAAAAGCCGGTTTGAAGAAAGGAAATCAAGAATCGAAGAAAGAACCGAAGATTAAATCGAACGGAAGAAGAACCAAACCGGGAAGGAAGGCCGGTGGTTTGGATGGTGGTCTAGCCAACCGCCGGCCAAACCGCCGTGGGGATGGTTGAGCTGCAGATTGGACGGCGGTCTAGGCGACGGCCCACACGGTGGTCCAGCCGGCCGCCATCCCAACTGCCATCTAGTTGGTTCGTTTCTTGACCGAGTTGGTTCGTCCAACTCGGTCCAACTCGACCCAAAACTCAATTTTAATGTATATTAACCCCAAATCTTCCCCAATTGGGTATCTTTAGCTAGAATACACTCTCTAGAACCCTAATTTCAATTTCCCCCTTTCTACTTTAGTAATTTCAAGATTTGTGAAGATTTACTTGGTGTATTGAAGATTGAAGACCATATTTCTATTTCTTATCTTATTCTCTTTCTTTTAAGCATGATTTCATTTACTTTCTATGGTTCAATTTCCTTAATCATGTCTAGCTAGTTCTCTTTGTGATTCCAATTATATGTAGATTAGGGATAAATGATGGGATTAAGCTCTAAATATGAATTTACCTTCTAATTTCATGTTCATTTCTCTTAGGGCTATGTTTTATTATGTAATTGTGATTGATCACCATAGTTGCATACCAAGTGTTTGATCTAATGCTTAGGAGGCTTAGATTAGATGCTAGGATCAAGAGATTTGCATGCTAGAGAATAGTAGGGCTAATGAACTCCATAAGCTATTGGGAGTTAATGAATTGCTTGATATCTTAGTAGGAGTTAAGCCTTTCATTAATCTACTTGATTTCATTACAATGAGAGTTGAGTGAATCATACTTAGGAGGTTTCCCACATGAAATTAGATTAAAATGACTAATTCTAGCTAGAGTGTCACATCCCTATCACTTAGACCTAATTGAAGTATAATTGGAGTCACTTTCATTTCATATTGAGTTTATATCATTTGCATACTTGTTGCTTGTTTAGTTAAGTCCTAAGTTTGTTAATTATTTCTCATATTACATTAGTTAATAAAAAATACAAAAACATGTTATTCATGAGCTTGGATAGTAGTTAGGTAATCGAGTTACTACTTGAATCTCATACGTTATAGCATTCCCTGTGGATTCGACATTGATACTTATCAATTATTATTGTATTCTCTTACCCTCAAAAGTGAGAGCGATCAATTTTTGGCGCCGTTGCCGGGGAATGTTTAGTTTGAGTTTCAATAGTCGATTTGGTTATTAAGTTACTAATTCAAGCATTTGTTTCTTTTAATTTTTGTTTTGTAGGTGTATGCACACAAGGTCTAAGGGATTACTTGTTCAACCTTTGATCTTGAACTTTGAAAGGAGACATAGGAGAAGGAATTCTATTGGAGAATAAGAAATGACTAACAATCAAGATTATGAGGCTCTTAGGAAGGAATTGGAAGATATGCGAGCTTGGAGAGACGAGCAAGAAAAGAGAGCACAAGAAGATCAACAACCTCCACTCAACCAAATGTTCGAATCTCCCACGGATCAATTTCAAGGAGGAGCATGGGGACCTCGTGTCAATGCAAACAACTTTGAGATAAGGACGGGCCTTATCCAAATGGTCCAATCGGAGCAATTTGGTGGGAGGCCAAATGAGGATCCTAATGCACACTTGAGCACATTCTTAAGAGATTTGTGACACGGTGAAACACAATGGAGTGCTGGAGGATGCTATAAGGATGAAGCTCTTCAATTTTTCTTTGAGGGATCGTGCAAAGAGTGGTTCAAGAACCTTGACAAGAGCGAGATCACCACATGAGAAAAGTTATGCAAAGCTTTTCTTGCCAAGTACTTCCCTCCTTCAAAGGCTCAAAAACTTATTTCAGAAATCTAACACTTTTCACAACATGGTAATGAGACTTTATTTGAAGCTTGGAAGAGGTATAGGGACTTGCTACGCAAGTGCCCTCAACATGATTTAGTGAAGCTCAACAAATAGTCAACTTCTATAGTGGGCTCTCTCCACACACGAGGAGTATAGTTGATGCTACATCCGGGGGTTGTCTAGTAAACCGAAATGCAAAATAAGCCCTAAGGATCATAGAAGAGATGGCGGCCAATAGTTATCAATGGCCATTGGAGAGAGGTCCTACGAAGAAGGTGAATTCTATAATTGAAGATACAAGAATTGATGAGTTGGCTACACAATACACCCTTCTCAAGAAGGAATTTGAAGAAGAGAGGAGATCGAAAAGAGATGTTCAAGTGGTTCAAGCCCAAGAGAGTGAAGAGTTCAATGGAAATGAGGAAGTGAGCTATGTGAACCAAAGACCCTATGAAAATTTCAACAAGTCAAATTTTCAAGGAGCTCAAGGAAGATTCCAAGGGAATTATCAAGGGGGGTTTCAAGGGAAGCCATAAGGAGGAAATTCTTATGGTCATCAAGGAGGCTATCAAGCCTACAATCCTAACAACCGAACTCATCCCAACCTCTCTTATGGAAATCCTAACAACGCTCAATTTCCACCTCCCGGATTCTCCGTCTCTCAAGGTGTGATTGAAGAATCTAAGAAGACATCTCCTTCTATTGAGCAACTTGTGCAACAAATGGCTAATCAACAAAGTTCTTTTATCACTCAAACCTGCCAAAAGGTCAATACCTTGAAAAATTCACTCACCTCCTTGACAAAGCAAGTGAAGATGATGGAAGGTCAAATTAGCCAAATGGGTAACCAAGCTACCACTCAATACACACCAGGCAAGTTTCCAAGTAATACGGAGGTAAATCGAAAGAATCAATGTAATGCAATCACATTGAGGAGTGGAAGAGCCTATTCAAATGAAGCTACATCCGGAAGCAAGGAAGATGAAGTTCTTATGGAGGACATACCCTATGAATAGCCTTTAACCAATGATGAGGAATCAAGGGTAGAAGTTCAAAAAGAGGCTACAAAGGAAGTGCTAGTGGAAGCTCCTCTTCCTACCAAGGATGTGATCACAAAGGCTCCATTCCCTCATTGTCTAGCAAAGCCCAAGATTGATGAGAAGATGAGAAGATTCTTAGATATTTTCAACAAGGTACAAATCAACATACCTTTGCTTGATGCACTTTGAGATATGCCCGGATATGTGAAGTTCCTTAAGGATGCCGTTGCTAACAAAATAAAGTTTGGATCATTTGAAACAATTAGTTTAACAGAGGAAGTTAGTGCGGTGATTCAAAGGAAAGTATCTTCAAAGAAGAAAGATCCCAGGAGCTTCACTATAGCATGTGTGATTGGTGGGCAAAAGTTTGGGAAAGTCTTATGTGATCTTGGTGATAGCATCAATTTGATGCCATTGTCTATTTTTAGGAGATTGGATATTGGAGAGATCAAACCTACATCAATTTGTCTCCAAATGGCCGATCGTTCTATATCTTATGTCCAAGAAGATGTGTTAGTGAAGGTTGAGGAATTTATATTTCCCGTGGACTTCGTTATATTGGATATGCCGGAGGACAAGGATATGCCCCTCATTCTTGGGCATCATTTTTTAGCAACTGGTCGGGCTCTTATTGATGTACAAGACGGGAATCTCACTTTTAGAGTTAATGAAGAAACCCTCACTCTCTCAATCTTTGATACAATGAAGAGAGGAGATGATCTAAGTTATGAAGAGTGCAAATCAATCACCACTTTGACTACATCTATGGCAAATGATCTTACGGAGGAAATCATCTCCAGCTCTCTATACTCCTATTCCGATTTGGATGAAGTGTGTGATGAATTATTGGAGTCTATTGCTTTCTTAGATGCAAATCAAGGATCAACAAAGGATGAAGTACATTACCTTGATATCAACCAACCGCGAGAGAGTGGGAGTTCAACAAAAGTGGAGCCTTCTTCAAGCACTACTCAAGAATTGAAACCTCTTCCCGATCATCTAAGGTATGCATTTCTTGGTGATAAAGACTCTTTTCCAGTAATTGTGTCACAACACTTGTCAGAGTCCGAATTAGACAAGTTGTTGCGTGTCCTTAGAGAGTTCAAAGATGTGATTGGTTGGTCTATTGATGATATTAATGGGATTTCTCCATTTATGTCTATGCATCGGATCTTATTGGAAGATAATTGTCGTCCTAAAGTGCAACCTCAAAGGAGGTTAAATACGGTGTCGCAAGAAGTGGTGAGGAAGGTGGTGTTGAAATTGTTAGATACCGGGAGGATATATGCTATTTCGGATAGCGAGTGGGTAAGCCTCACTCAAGTTATTCCTAAGAAAGGAGGGATTACGGTAGTGAAGGATGATAAGGATGAGTTGATCACTACTAGAGTAGCAACGGGTTGGAGAGTTTGTATAGACTATCGATCCTTGAACTCCGCTACTAGAAATGATCATTTCCCATTGCCCTTTATTGATCAAATGCTTGATCGGTTAGCCGGATACGAGTACTATTGCTTCTTGGATGGCTACTCTGGCTATAATCAAGTGATGATTGTCCCGGAAGACCAACATAAGATGGCATTCACTTGTCCCTATGGTGTGTTTGCATTTCGGAGAATGCCTTTTGGATTGTGCAATGCCCCCGCCACATTCCAAAGATGCATGATGGCTGTCTTCCATGGTTTGATTGAAAATATCATGGAGGTATTTATGGATGATTTCTCCATATTTGGGACTTCTTTTGATCATTGTTTGGAGAACTTAACCAAGGTGTTGTAAAGATGCCAAGAAACATCCCTAGTTCTTAATTGGGAAAAGTGCCACTTTATGGTAAGAGAGGGGATAGTATTGGGCCACAAGGTTTCAAGAGAAGGATTGGAAGTTGATCGAGCGAAAATTGTTGCTATTGAGATGTTGCCACCTCCTACAAGTGTGAAATCCGTTCGGAGTTTTCTAGGCCATGCCGGATTTTATCGACGGTTTATCAAGAACTTCTTAAAAATTTCCAAACCTCTTTCCTTTCTCTTGGAAAAGGAAGTTAAATTTAACTTTAATGAGGATTGTTTGATGGCTTTTGAGGCCTTGAAGAAAGCTTTAGTATCTACACCCCTATTGATCACTCCAAATTGGAATGAGTCTTTTATTTTAATGTGTGATGCTAGTGATTGGGCAGTTGGTGTAGCATTGGGGCAAAAGAGAGATAATTTGTTTCGTGTGATCTATTACACGAGCAAAACTTTGGATTATGCTAAAAAAAACTACACCACGATGGAGAGAGAGTTGTTCGCTATAGTTTATGCCTTTGATAAATTCCGTTCTTATTTGGTAGGCAATCACACCATTGTTTATACGGATCATGGGGCAATTAGGCATCTATTTGCTAAAAAAGATTCAAAGCATAGGCTCATTCGGTGGATTCTCCTTCTACAAGAGTTTGACAAAAAAATTCATGATAGAAGAGGTTGTGAGAATGTGGTAGCCGATCATTTGTCACGTCTTGAGAATCCAGTGGAAGGGGAAGATCAAAAGTTGAGCATCAATGAGTGTTTCCCGGATGAGAAAATTATGGTATTGAAATGCAAGGATTCTTTGTTTGCGGACTTTGCTAACTACCTTGTACTTCAAGAGTTGCCACCAAATCTTTCGGACTATCAAAAGGCAAAGTTCCTTCGAGATGTGAAGTTCTAGTATTGGCAGGATCCATTTTTATGGAGGAGATGTGCCGATGGCCTTATTCGTAGATGTGCTATGGAGAGTGAATGGTCCAAGATTATTGGAGATTGTCATGAAGGGCCGAATGGGGGTCACTTTGGGGCTAATCGTACGGCTTGGAAGGTATTTCAAAGTGGATTCTATTGGCCTTCGATTTTTAGAGATTTCCAAACTTTTGTGAAGAGGTGTGATAGATGCCAAAGGATGGGAAATATCACTAAGAAGGATGAGATGCCCCAAAACATTATGATTGAGGTTGAGTTGTTTGATGTTTGGGGAATTGATTTCATGGGGCTATTTCCTAATTCTTGTGGTTTTTCTTATATCCTTCTTGCTATTGAGTATGCCTCAAGATGGGTTGAAGCAATTCCTACTTCAACTAATGATTCCAAAGTGCTGATTAAATTTTTCAAGAAGAACATATTGACTCGGTTTGGGACTCCAAGAGCCTTGTTTAGTGATGGAGGATCTCACTTCAATAACAAATGGTTGGGAAGCATACTTGCTAAGTATGGGGTGAAACACAAGGTTACTACACCTTACCATCCTCAAGCTAACGGTCAAACAGAGCTCGCAAACTGGGAAATCAAACAAATTTTGGAGAAAACAATCACCACTCGGAAGGATTGGGCAAAGAAACTTGATGATGCATTGTGGGCCTGTAGAACTGCCTACAAAACCCCCATTGGTATGTCTCCTTATCAACTTATTTTCGGAAAGTCTTGTCACTTACCTTTGGAAATTGAGCACAAGGCGTTTTGGGCTACAAAGAGAATCAATTTTGAGTTCATGAAGGCCGGATTTAGTAGGAAGAACCATCTTGTGGAGTTGGAGGAATGGAGAAATGTGGCCTATGAAAATTCTTGAATCTACAAGGAAAGGGCCAAGAAGTTTCATGACTTGGGGATTTGAGGCAATGATATCATTCCGGGAGACGAGGTTCTTCTCTTTAATTCTCGTCTTTGTCTTTTTCCCGAAAAATTCCAATCAAGGTGGACCGGTCCTTATGTTGTGAGCAAGAGTTTCAAGAATGGAACATGGAACATTCGAACTTCTCAAGAACGATGGTTCTACCTTTGTTGTTAATGGACATCGACTCAAGCTCTATTTCAATTCGAAGAAGGTTAAGGAGGAGTCGACCATTCTTCTTCATGATGTTTGATGTTGGAGGCTATGTCTAGCTAACAAGGTTAAACAAAGCACTTGTTTAGAGGCACCTCAACATGTATCCTTTACTTTTTCGTTTTCTTTAGTTTTTATTTCATTTTTGATTTTTGTGTCGTTTGTTTCGTTTTTCGTCTAATTTTGAGAAAAACCCATAAAAAAAATATTGAAAATAGATGTTGAAAAATGCTTAGGGAGAGTCGAGATGAGGTCGAGAAGGGCCCGGTGCTTCAAAAACGAGCGGAATAGGTCGAGAAATGAGCCGGAAAAAGCCGGAAAATGAATGCGCATGAGGACTGACGGCGGCCGGCTGGACCGCTGGCCAGACCGCCATCTGGGTGGCTGACATGCAGGTTAAATGGCGGTTGAGGCGGCGGGTGACACGGCGGTTAAACACATATGCCGGCAAATTAAATATGACATACCCAAGTCTATGAGTTAGAGTTATGCCGAGAGGTTGGCTACCCTCTCGAGCACCATGCCATTCTTCGTATGCACACC
Organism: Mentha longifolia; assembly: GCA_001642375.2. NCBI lineage: Eukaryota > Viridiplantae > Streptophyta > Magnoliopsida > Lamiales > Lamiaceae > Mentha > Mentha longifolia. Next base: position 9,072,110 of record CM038111.1, on the reverse strand, counting down.
CGCTGATACCTTCATCAGAGGGGCGATATCGTTCAGATGTAGAGAGTAAAATAGTAGAATGCATGTATAAAGGTGGCAAGTCCAACATTCAAACATATCTTTCATGCATAACTTGAAAACATAACATATGCTTTGCAAAACATTTATCATATAGGAAATAGAGCTCACTCTTTCACAGCAACAAGTTAGGGTTGATCTTCTGCTCGACTCGTCTCCTTGGACTCCTTGACTAGTACCTTTAATCATACACATAATCAATCAATACTAGTCTTAATCATATAAGCTAATCATTTCCAACCCTTAACTTATTAATTTATACTTAACTTATTATCTTAACATATTCCCCTTTACTTAACCTTATCTAATTGCTTTCATACTTTAACTTATCTCACACTTAATCACTTAATCTTACTTATCATAAGTAGTGTGAGAATAGATATAGGGGTTGATGAACTTGAGGATCAATATCAAGATTGAAGTAAAAGAACATAGCTCAAGAATGATCATGAATTAAAGGCTTCAAACAAGCTTTGGCAGAATTGCCACACTTAGAAGAAGTTGGTATATCTTGAGCATTTGATCATCAATGAAGGCACATAACATATGAATGGATAGCTAACAAGATCAGCCTTCACATGCTATTAAGCATAGGATCCAGAATTGAACACATCATGAGCTATAAGACAATCTTTGCCACTGTTTTAGCAATGAAAGATACTTGATGACACTTTGGAAGGATGATTAATTCTAAGAAATGGCTAAATGAAACATGGCACAAATCATGTCATAGGAGATCAACATATATGGCTACAACATATCCAAATTTTAGAGAATGTGCACGTAGGGATTGAGAGAAATCAATTTGTCATTGAAGGACTTAGAATCTGGAAACATGATTTGGGCAGATTCATGACCCCATCTTTGAGCTAAGATAACTTGAGCAATACTTAATCGTTTGAGGTGCACCATATCTCAACAGAAAGCTCAGACAATGAAGAATAACTTTCATGTTTCTTAGTTGTCAAGATAAACAAGGGATCATAGTGAAAATCACGGATCAATTTCGACGGTAACAACACTTGCCCAGAATTTCTAGAATGTATATGTCAACTTTGAAACGTGATTTTGAGCTCATATGAACTTGGATGAAGATGTGCAATATATCAATAGAAAGCAGAGATCATGAACTTCAATATTCGAAATGAATTAAGCTCATAAGTTCGGGGTTAAAATTTGGAAATTCGAACTATGATCATCTCTAATTTCTATCATCATAAACATCATTCTACTAGTGTTATATACATGAAATGGAGTCGGAATCATCAAGAAACAATCAAGAACATTAATATCTCGAGGGTTCAGAGGCTCGGTCATGAATGAACAAGGGATGACTTTTCGGTGTTTGGCTCAAGTTTTGATGCATGCTTAGATAACCTCTCAATTGTGTTACAAAGATGTGAAGAGAAGTCTTTAGTACTCAATTGGGAAAAGTGCCACTTCATGGTCAAGGATGGAATTGTGCTTGGTCATAAGGTCTCTTATGATAGATTGGAAGTTGATAGAGCCAAGAACATTTCCATTGAGAAGCTCCCTCCACCAACCAATGTGAAATCTATTCGAAGTTTTCTTGGTCATGCCGGGTTCTATCGAAGATTCATAAGGGATTTGTCGAAGATCACAAAACCTCTATGTTCTCTTTTGGAAAAGGATGCTAAGTTTGAGTTTGATGACAAGTGTTTGAAAGCATTTGAGACACTAAAGAAGGCTTTAATATCAACTCCCGTCTTGATTACCCTATGTTGGAGTGACCCTTTCATTTTGATGTGTGATGTTAGTGATTGGGCGTTGGGAGTTGTGTTGGGCCAAATCCGAGACAAGATATTTCAAGTTATTCATTATGCTAGTAAGACTTTGGATCCGGCTCAAAGGAACTACACAATAACGGAAAGAGAGTTTTTGGCTATTGTCTCTGCATTTGACAAGTTTTGGTCTTATCTTGTTGGAAATGAAACCGTTGTGTATTCGGATCACACGGCCATTCGTCAACTTATGGCCAAGAAGGATGCTAAACCTCACCTTATTCATTGGATTATTCTTCTACAAGAGTTCGATGTGGAGATTCGTGATCGAAAAGGTTGTGAGAATGTCATAGCGGATCATCTATCTCGTCTTGAAGATCCGATTAAAGGTAAAGATGGCAAGTTGGAAATTGGTGAGTGTTTTCCCGATGAAAAGCTCTTTTGTGTAACAATCTTTGCTTTAAAGGTTCACAAATGTTGGTTTGCCGATTATGCAAATTACTTGGTCCTTCATGAGTTGCCTCCAAATATCACTACGGATTATGATAAGAAGAAGTTTCTTCGTGAAGTAAATTTCTATTATTGGAGTGATCCTCACTTGTGGAGAAGATGTGCCGATGGTGTGATCCGGGGATGTGTTATGGAGATTGATTGGCAAAGAATCATCAAGGAATGCCACAATGGACCAAATGGTGGACATTTTGGAGCCAATAGAATGGCCATGAAGATATTGCAAAGTGGTTTTTATTGGCCCTCGATATTTAGAGATTGTCAAGCATATGCCAAGACATGTGATCGTTGCCAAATGATAGGAAACATCTCTAAGAGAGATGAGATGCCCCAAAATGTCATGATTGAGGTAGAGTTGTTTGACATGTGGGGAATTGACTTTATGGGCCCTTTTCCAACTTCATGTAGATTCTCCTATATTCTTCTTGCCATCGAATACGTGTCTAGATGGGTCGAGGCCATTCCAACCTCGACAAATGATGCAAAAGTGGTTATCAAGTTTCTCAAAAAGAACATTTTAACTCGGTTTGGAACTCCGAGAGCATTGCTTAGTGATGGGGGGTCCCATTTCAACAACAAATGGTTGGGAAGCGTGCTCGCCAAGTATGGAGTGAAGCACAAGGTCACTTCACCTGATCACCCTCAAGCTAATGGTCAAGCCGAGCTCGCAAATCGAGAGATCAAGCAAATCTTGGGGAAGACGGTCACCACACGAAAAGATTGGGCAAACAAGCTTGATGATACGTTGTGGGCTTATAGGACGCCGTACAAGACTCACATTGGTATGTTTCCTTTTCAACTCATATTTGGGAAGTCTTGTCATTTACCTTTGGAAATCGAGCATCAAGCATATTGGGCTACTCGAGCCATCAATTTTGATTTCAAAGGAGCCGGATATAGTCACATTGATCATCTTGTTGAGTTGGAGGAATGGAGAAATGAAGCCTATGCGAATTCTCAAATCTATAAGGAAATGGCGAAGAGATTCCACGATATGGGCATCCGGAGGAAGGAACTTGGTCCGGGAGATGAGGTACTGCTATTTAATTCTAAACTTCATCTTTTTCTGGGAAAACTTAAGTCTCGATGGACCGGGCCTTACGTCATCTACAAAGCTAACAAAAATGGCACCTTCGAGCTCTTAAAGGAAGATGGCTCCAAGTTCCTTGTCAATGGCCATCGTCTCAAACCCTACTTCAAGTTGGAGAGGACTCGTGAGGAGTCAGTTCTCTACCTCAATGATCCTTGAAGAAAATGAGGTATCGTCGAGCTAACGATGTTAAACAAAATGCTCGTTGAAAGGCACCTCAACACGTACCCTTTTACTTTCATTTTAGTTTAGTTTGAATTTTATTTTTGATTTTTGTTTCATTTTGAAAAAACCATAAAAATTAAAAAATTAAAACATATTTAGGGGTTCTTGATAGAGGGTTGGGAGTCGGCCCCTCTCGTTGGAAGGGCCGAAAAACGGCCTAAAATCGAGCCAGAAGAAACCGGCGGCCTGGGCGGCGGTCTGCCAGACCGCCGTGAGTCATCTTTAGTCTGCTGTGGAGGACAACAACTTCGGCGGTCTAGGCCGGCGGTCTGCCAGACTGCCGGTGACCTCCCAGACCGCCGGTCCCCCTTTCCTCTCCCCCTATTTCTATTTTCTTTTTGTCAGCATTTTATTTCTTTATTTCTCCCACTTTTAAACTTAAACCTTCAAGAACATATCCTATTTCTCTCCAAAATTTTCATTTTTCATCCACCAATTACTCTCAAATCACTTTGAATCAAGTTTAATCCTTCCATAGGTCCATTATCCATCCCAAAACTTGCATTTTGAACCAAAGAAATCACATTTTTCACCACTCTTTCACAAAAAAGAAAAATTATTTTTATTTTGAAAGAGGTGAAGTTCTTCAATTTTCTTCAAGACAATGAGGTAGTGAGTTCTATATCCTTGATTTATGTGTTCCTATTTGCTTTATATGAATTGGTATGTATGTTTTGCTTATCAAATTCATGGAAATGGGTAGAAATTCTTGCTAGGGTTTTTCTTGAATCTTGGAAATTCTTGAATTAAGAATGTGATTTTGGGCATGAATTGGATAGCATTGATTCTTCTCTTTAGGGTTTATGCTATATCTAGTCTTGGAATTGGTATTCTTTTATGAACCATGTCTCCTATGCACTTGAGCACACTTGGAATGAATTTGGAATATTTTTGATTTCTTGATGAATAGATGAATGAATATGCTTGATTCTAGATAGAAAATTCATCTCTTGAATGTTTCATTGCTTAAAGAGGATATGAGTTCATGAATTTTTGGGTGTGCAATAGGAAAATTCATTGCATTAGTCTCTTCATTTGATTATTCATATGAATTTAAATTCATTTTCACTTGAATATGCATGAATGAATTGAGAAGAATTTTTCTTGGCATTATGGGGCTACAATCATGAAATGCTTGATGTTGCCTTAAAAATTCACTTCTTGAATGCATGAATGCAAAATGGGGGTAATGGCTAGAAGAAATGTGATTATTTAAGTGAAAATCCATTTATTAATTTCTTGAATCTTACTTGGGATTTTTCACTTGGTGTAGGGATAAGGGATCTAAAGGAAAGGAACCTTCTAAGGCACCTTCTAAGGCATTGGTAACCTACTCCAACAAGAGATGAAAAGATGGTTCATCTTCATCTCAACCATCGGAAACCACTTCAAGAACAATAGATCCGAAAGTCCCGGAAACCTATAACTTACACTTGAGCACTCATGAAGAAAGGGCAGCATTTGCTACTCTAGTCATCAAAGGAATTGAAGAGATGAGATTTCCATCTCGTGAGGTGTTAGACGAACTAGGGGGGGCTTTATGAGAATGTGAAAGCTCTTTTCGACAATATTAGATGGGGAGATTTTCTTGATGATAACATTCAAGACTGAAGGACATATTCTAAGGTTGTTCTCGAGATGTTGAGTACATTGGATACCTCACATATGCATGTCATAAGGAGCATTGAGTTTCAATTATTTGGAAGCAAGCATATGATGACTTATGAGGAAATTGATAATGCCTTTGGTGTGCCACATGGATGAGATCAACTCATTGATGGAGTGTTCGATGTAAAGGCCATTTGGAACAAGCTTGTTCCAAATTCGGAAGAGGGGTATAGGTCTGGGTATTCCAAGTCAAATGAAGTAAGGAATCTGGTGCTTAGGATGGTGTTGAAGATATTATCGCACACCGTCATGGCAAGAAGAGAGAACACCTCGGTGAGGAATGATGATTTGTTTATTCTTCATGCCATGCTCACTGGGAAGATGATAAGCTTTTGTGATTTATTCCTTCCTCAATTGAAGAAGCACGCTCGAGGTGAAATAGGAAAGATCAATATTGGAGGCATGCTTACTCCAATTGCAAGGAAGATAAGAGGAAACATCGGTGGCTATCCTCCCATGAGAGGTGATTTTCTCTTTGATTTTGTCAAGCTCCGGTACTTACTTTTCCTAAATTCGAGTATCCCTCCTTACTACTTCCGACTCAATCAAGAGGAATTGTACCCTTTACCCAATGCTATGAGCATATTAGTTACAAACTTCAATGAAAGGGTCAATTGGTATTTGCACACTCCCTTACATAAGATGATCATGAGGGTTCGAATGTTCAAGCAAGGTGAGGGAGATGAGCATGCTCTTGGTGAAATAGGCCGGGATAATTTTGAAGGAGGAAACCGAGGGGAAGGATGAAGATGAGGAAATGTAAGATAATGTTGATGAGTCTAGAAGAGATGATCAAGGTCCGAGTAATTCTTGCTATGATGAGAGGTTTGAGGCTCTCGAGAGTAGAATGGAAGGCATGGAGAGTAGCTTCAAGGCTTTAGACGGCCAAGTTACGGTAATGAGGAGAGAGGTGACTTCGATGAGAGTCAATCAACTTGATGAAGTGGAAAGGAGTAAGAGGATGGAAAAGCAAGCAACATCGATGATGGAGCTATTGGACAGCTTCCGGGAGCACCAAATTGCTCAAGGGGTGACTTGGCCTCGACCGCCACCATCATCATAGCTTGGAATGTTTGTAAGTGTAATTTAAATCCATTATTTATCTTTCCCTCCAAATTTATTTTAGAATTTATTTTCTAAAATAAGTTTGGGGGAGGGGGTAGGATAATGAATTTAAATTACTTTCATTTCATGTCTTGCTACTTTTGTTTACTCTCTTGTCTTTAGTTTCCTTGTCTTTGTCTCTCATGCTTGGTATTGATTGGTTTGAGATTGTGATTTGGTGTTATTCTTGTGGTTTGCTTGTGTCTACTTGATTGGGATATGTTGGCTTTGATTAAGTGGATAAATTGTTGGATTTTAGGTGAGGAATTTGATTTGGAGGTGGTGTTTATTGGATGAATTTGTGTGGAAATATTTTGGGTCATGGTTGGTTTGTTTTTGTTGTTTTGAAATTTGTTTGAAGGTTTGTTACTTTGTTTCATTGCCTTGTGGAGGTTGAATAGGGGTTGAATGGTGAATTTGTTTGAGAATGGTTTTGGTGATGAGTTTGAGATTGATGAGCTTAATGGATAAAAATTATTTCTTTGGTTTGTAGAATGGTTGGATGTAAGCTCATAATGGAGAATCTTTAGTTTGAGTGACTTTGTTGTTGATGTGAGCTTGATATGCGAAATTTTTAGAAAATTCAAAGTTTTGAATAGAAGAATGAAAGTATGCTTGCATGTTTGAGTGCGAAAGCACATGTTGATTTACTCAAGTGCTTTTTGAGTGAGATGCCAATGATTGATGCTAAACTTGGTAACATTTTTGAAATTCTTCAAGTTAAAGTCAAGCATGATTAGGGTCATTTCACTTGAATAACTTGAATGATTAATCTTAAGCATTTAGACTCTAGACAAAAAGCTTGAGAGGATTTTGAGCCTTAAAACTATGCATTTTACATAGTTGATATCCTTTCTTGAGAGCTTGATCTTGCATTGCATTATCTTTGCTAGAACTTGCCTTGATACTCTTGTTAGAAATGTTACATGTGTGCATAATTAGGAGATGATCTTAGGCCATCATTGAATAGCCCATTTTCCCTATACACTAACATATCTATTATAACCCTTGTTGTCCCATTTTGAGCTTGATAGAGCCTTTTCTTCTTAAACCGGATGATAGGGGGTGAAGGATGGTTAAGGGAACCTTGGTGAATGTTGAAAATTCATGGTGAATGGTGGATGATGGTGAAGGGCCTTCAGATTTGCTTTGAGTTGAGAGAACACTCCTATAAGCTCAATAATAGAAAAGAAAAGAATAAGAACAAAGTTCTTATTGGAAAAAAAAAGAAGAGAAAACGTAAGAACAAAATTCTTACAAGAAAAGAAAAGAAAAAGAAAGAATACGAGCATAAATGAGTGTTTCTTTAGATTTAGTAGAAGCTTGGGTTTCATTTGATAAAAAAGAGATTGGATTAGGTGGAAGGTGAAGAAATTCATACTTTAGAAAGGTGAAGAAAGGGGGTAAGGGTACTTGAATGCAAATTTAAGTCACTTAGCCTAAAATTCCCTATCTTAACCAATGTCCCTACATTACAAGCTTTAGAAAGACCTTTTTGATCCTAATTTGTGCATGCATTGTAGTATTGGAAACTTGAGTTGATAGGCAAGCTTATGGTTAAAGTTATGTATTGCATGATTTCGATGAGTGCTTATCTTCTCCATATATCGAGTGATCGAGTGATACACATATTCCTTGTGAAGTTTAGAGTCGAATGTGCTTAAGTGATTGAGTTCTATGCTACGAGAGTGAGTGATTTTATGATAGCTTAGCTTAACTTGAGAATTTCTTTGAACTAAAATGGTTTTTGAGGTGATATGAGGCATCGAGGAACTCAAAATGCACATCCCATACGTGTTAAGTGTTTTGATTGTTCGTTTCATTGCTCGGGACGAACAATGGCTTAAGTTTGGGGGAGTGATTAACACGTATTTTATATGTATGTCGAGTGTATTTTGCATGTGTTTGAGTCTCGATTTATATGATTAAATGTTAGAAATGCTAGGGTTTCTAAACTTATAGCATACTTTATACTTTTCTCGTTTTCTCTCAGTTTTCAATCTATTTTTGTAGGATTTGGAAGAATATTCAAGTAGATAAGGATCAAGGACTGGAAATGAGGAAGAAACGAGAGTAAGAAGATGGAAACTCGAGCTAGAAAGTCATCTCGGTCGAAGAACAAAGATAACCGGAAGAAGGAAGCAAAGAGGCGAAGACCGGTCAAGGCAAGGAGGACCGGCGGTTTGCCCGGTGGTCTAACAGACTGCCGGCCAACCTGCCAGGTCGCTGCCAGAGACAGCAACTTCGGCGGTCTGACAGACCGCCGGCCAACCTGACAGACTGCCGGTTCGGCGAGAATTTTCACTTATGGCCGAGTTTGGTTCGATCCAAACTCGGCCCAACTCATCCCAAACTCAGTTTTTGATGTATTTAACCCCTAAATTCACCCCATTTGGATATCTTTTCATACTTTAGAATTCTAAGAACCCTAATTACATTTCCCTCTTTCTACTTTTGTAATTTTTGAAGATTTGTGGAGCATTACTTGGTGGATTTGAAATTCAAGACCACATTCTACTTCCTTATTCAATTCTCTATATTTCTAATATGATTTCATCTATTGTTCATGGTTTATTCTCTTTAATTATGTCTAGCTAAGCTTCTTTTGGTTTCAAATATATGAAGACATGAGCTAGATTAATAGGTTTTTGGGTATTGTAGTTGAATTTGCCTTCTATTTCATGGGTCTTGTGGTTTGGGTCTTGAATTATATTGCATGATTGATTGACCATCATTGAGTGCATACAAAGTGTTTGGTTAAATGCTTAGTAGGCTTTAATTCATAGCACTTAGCATCAAATCACAACATATTAGTAATTCTTGCTAATAGGAGATTTTAGATATAAAATGTGCTTTTTGGAGTTGATTTATGCATCTTGAGACCTAGCGGAGATAGATGTCATAGGTTAATCTACTTACATTGAAAATAACTAATGTATATCCTATAGAGAACTCCCCCATGAATTAGATTAAATCGGTTAATTCTTGCAAATCCCAAAACTTGTGCCTGTAGTGAATGTTGGATTATATTTGGAACCATACTTTCTCTTATTGATTTTAATCATTTGCCACTTATTTGTTAGTTTATTAATTGTCATTTAATTTGATCGTTAGTTTAAAGAAAACCCAAAAATATGTTGATTGCAAGCTTGGATAGTGATTAGATAGCTAGGTTACTAGTTGAAATTCTTACGCCATAGCATTCCTTGTGGATTCGACTCTAATATACTATTCGATATCATTGCATCTCTCACCCTCAAAAGTGAGCGGATCACCATTCCAGAGTGGAAATGGGAACATATCAATACGGATTTCGTCGTAAGTTTTCCAAAGTCTCAAAAGGGAAATACAACAATATGGGTCATTGTAGATCGACTCACAAAGTCAGCACACTTCTTGCCGATCAAGATGACTTTCAGACTTGACAAGTTAGCCAGACTCTACGTCAAAGAGATCGTGAGATTGCACGGGATCCCAGTGTCCCTCACTTCCGATTGAGATGCCCGTTTTACATCAAACTTCTGGACAAACAAGAAAAGAGAAAATATTATTTTAAACAAATGGGACTCTTGAATGCATAGTTTGATCGAATATCTTATGATAACTTCATTTATTGGAACACGGCACTAATATCATTGAACCTAACATGACGGACTTTATTTACTAAGACATAACTTATTCAACATTTGACATGATAGACTTGTTCATTAACATAATTTATCTAACATTCAACATAGAAGCGGAAACATAGTTGTGACACGTGTATGAAGACACATGTCACGGGCCTACAACTGTAATATCCCTTCGCCTCGGCCCGCCTCCCTTCATCTCTCTCAACCAGTTACCCTGCATGTTTAGAAATACGCATAGGGGTAAGTACATTGGTTGTACTCAGTGAGCTCGCCCCAAAAATAATGCCACTTAGGGCTATAAAATAGACTTGCCCATTTATTACAAACTCGGGAGTTTTAAGAAAGAAACCAAGTTGCCTTTAAAAACATTCTTTGCATGCTCTTACATTCTACATGATCAAGGTTAAACACATATGCCGGCAAATTAAATATGACATACCCAAGTCTATGAGTTAGAGTTATGCCGAGACGTTGGCTACCCTCTCGAGCACCATGCCCTTCTTCGTATGCACACCCGCTGATACCTTCATCAGAGGGGCGATATCGTTCAGATGTAGAGAGTAAAATAGTAGAATGCATGTATAAAGGTGGCAAGTCCAACATTCAAACATATCTTTCATGCATAACTTGAAAACATAACATATGCTTTGCAAAACATTTATCATATAGGAAATAGAGCTCACTCTTTCACAGCAACAAGTTAGGGTTGATCTTCTGCTCGACTCGTCTCCTTGGACTCCTTGACTAGTACCTTTAATCATACACATAATCAATCAATACTAGTCTTAATCATATAAGCTAATCATTTCCAACCCTTAACTTATTAATTTATACTTAACTTATTATCTTAACATATTCCCCTTTACTTAACCTTATCTAATTGCTTTCATACTTTAACTTATCTCACACTTAATCACTTAATCTTACTTATCATAAGTAGTGTGAGAATAGATATAGGGGTTGATGAACTTGAGGATCAATATCAAGATTGAAGTAAAAGAACATAGCTCAAGAATGATCATGAATTAAAGGCTTCAAACAAGCTTTGGCAGAATTGCCACACTTAGAAGAAGTTGGTATATCTTGAGCATTTGATCATCAATGAAGGCACATAACATATGAATGGATAGCTAACAAGATCAGCCTTCACATGCTATTAAGCATAGGATCCAGAATTGAACACATCATGAGCTATAAGACAATCTTTGCCACTGTTTTAGCAATGAAAGATACTTGATGACACTTTGGAAGGATGATTAATTCTAAGAAATGGCTAAATGAAACATGGCACAAATCATGTCATATGAGATCAACATATATAGCTACAACATATCCAAATTTCAGAGAATGTGCATGTAGAGATTGAGAGAAATCAATTTATCATTGAAGGACTTAGAATCTGGAAACATGATTTGGCCAGATTCATGACCTCATCTTTGAGCTAAGATAACTTGAGCAATACTTAATCGTTTGAGGTGCACCTTATATCAATAGAAAGCTCAGACAATGAAGAATAAATTTCATGTTTCTTAGTTGTCAAGATAAACAAGGGATCATAGTGAAAATCACGGATCAATTTCGAAGGTAACGACATTTGCCCGGAATTTCCAGAATGTACATGTCAACTTTGAAACGTGATTGTGAGGCAGAATCATCAAGAAACAATCAAGAACATTAATATCTTGAGGGTTCAGAGGCTCGGTCATGAATGAACAAGGGATTTAACCGATTACTTTTCAAGATAATTACATCATCATACTCGCGATATCAAGAGGAGTTCGATTATGGAAGAATTATCATCATTCATCAACTTTGAGCTTAAGGCCGAATTTAGTTCCTGAATTAACATGTTCAAATCATCACCTACAAGCTAGACTTAGGTCGATTACATCAAGAAATGAAAGGTTATACCTCAAGAACATAAGATGTTCTAGCAACTTCAAGGTCGTCCGATTTTGAAGCTTGCATGAGCCATTTCCCATCATCTAATGAAGAATCTGAGGTTGGATTCGTGTTTAGGGAGTCGGAAAATAGGGGAGTAGAAGTTTTCATGGCGATTGGAGGTGGTTTCCGGTCACCGGAGCAATTTCTGGTGGGAGGAGCACGGCGACGGCAATTTCCGGCGGGTGGAGGGCGGCCGGAATTCTAGAGAGAAGGAGGAGCTTCTCTCTCTACAAAGGGAAGGTTCTTGGATGAAAATGAAGACCATTTGACCATTTTTCTATTTATACTTATGTTATTTTCCTCTCATTGTGTGACACTTGTGCACTTGTGCACAAGTGTATTTTCTTCCCACTATTTCTATTACTTGGTGATTACTCATACACTATTATCTCATTCTATATTTCTAATCTTGATCCTAATAATGTATAGAGATACATATGGTGTTCAATTAATTGATCACCATTCACATATAAGTGATTCTTGATCACTTCGTCACATAAGTCACACTTCGCATATAATCACACTTCGTCACATAAGTCACACTTCACACTTCGCATATTATTGTTGAAAAATTGAGGGGGCTCTATTTTCCCAGAATGGATTTTTGAGGGTTGTTACAATGATAGTGCCCTACGAAGCTTTGTATGGAAAGAAATGTCGATCACCTTTGTATTAGGACGAAGTTGGAGAACGAAAACTCTTAGGCTCGATTTAGTTCAAGAAATGGTTTCGATAGTCAATACGATTCATCAACGAATCAAGGAAGCTCAGAATCATCAGAAACCATATGCCGACAAGCGACGCACAGATTTATAGTTCGAAGTAGGAGAAAGTTTTGCCAACTCGCGGAGTTATTCGTTTTGGAAAATGAAAAAAGTTACGACCGCGTTACATAGGCCTGTTTGAAATTTAGAAAAGATTAAGAGTGTAGCCTATCAATTAGCCTTACCCCCAAATTTAGCTGGAGTGCACGATGTTTTCCATGTGTCTATGCTTAGAAAGTACGTGTTCGATCCGAAGCACATGATTAAGTTTGACGAGGTAATTCTTAACCCTGACCTAGTATATGAGGAGAAACCCAATAAGATCCTTGATCGAAAGATCAAAGTCCTTAGAAACAAGGAGATTGCTCAAGTAAAAGTTTTGTGGAATCACCATGACTTAGAATAAGCTACGTGGGAATTAGAAGAAAAGATGAAAGCCCAATACCCCGACCTAACCTAGCCTACGAAGGTACTTAATTTTGAGGATGAAATTCTTTTAAGGGTGGTGGGATGTAACAACCTGAAAAATCAAAATAGGATTAATGAATTTCCTAATAATATTAGACTAATAAATTGAAATAGGATTAATAAATTTCCTAATAATATTAGACTAATTCCCTTAGCCTAGTTAATACCTTACAAGCCTCTAGTTAATACCTTACAAGCCTAATAAAAGAAATTAGACATTTTTCAGACTTGTTTTGCAAAAGATCCTCTTTTCCTATCTTCATTTTGACTTCCAAAAATTCCTAAAATATTTCTACTCTATATCTCGAGTCGTTTTAAAATATCAAAATGTCGAGTAAATTATTTCAAACCCGTCGCCACTTTTATTTTTAAAATCAGAGTCTGTTTGCTTTTTTAGTATTATTTTATTCTGGAACCGAAGACTACCGGAGCCAAAAATAACTCTATCTCTCTCTAAATCTCTCTCGACCTCTCTCTCGATCATAACCACCGACTCCTCACTTCCATCAAACACTCTCCATTACCCTATATATATATATATACCACCTTCGACCATCTTAGCTCAAACCATAAAAACCTCCGTAACCACCCCCATTATCGAGTTCGAAGCTTCAAGCGTCCTTCGCCACATCGATCTTGAAGTGCTCCGCCGCCGGAATCCATGGCTGCCACCGCCGCCGACCTTCGTCACAATTTTTATAGTCAAGTTAGTGTCCACGTATTCATGGTCTTGCATGCATCGATATTATGAAGTTTATTTGCATGAATATATGTTACGTGTTTATTTTCAAACTTAAAAAGCATGATCAAACTTATATTGAGTCATCTTCATTTTAAATCATTTACTATTTTAAAACCATGTCGAAGCTATGATCATTTTTCCCTTCTACCGATTTTTGATTCGGCGTCCCGAAAGCCATCGAAACTTGACTTTTTATAAAAAATATTTATTTCTTAAATTGAAAGCCGCCGCCGTCCGCCTCCGCCTTTTTCCTTCACCATGCATGGCAAATTTCTTTACTTAATATTGCTCTAATAAATATTTAAAACAAATTTTCTTCTTATGTTGAATCCATGCGAACGTCCGAAATAGAAGTTTAATAATTAAAACGATATAAGATAATTGTCCTAGGATAGAAGTTGTTTAAGTTGAGTTTTCCAAAATAGAAAATGAATATATCTAATTGTCCCATAAATTGTTGTAGGAATATTACCCGAAGAGACTGTTGTAGAACCTTGATCAGGCTCGAGAGTATTTCGGTAAAGGTGGGCGATTCTTTATTCTAAATATATACTAATTCTGAGCTAGTAAGCTCACTTTCTTTCAGAAGCTTGACATTTAGGGAAACACTTGTTATTTTAAACTAGCATCCTATGTTTAAGGCTCTTATCATGATCAGGCCCGTCAATTAGATCTTACACATCTTTCGTCAGGTCGCGCTCGCCGGGTGCGAGGTTCTTTATTATTTCCTCATACCCATAGAGAGAGGTGGTTCTCGCCTCGGTAGACGGGCTTAAAAATATATGCTAAGCGAGTTTGATGTCATATCTAGTTTGTGTGGCCGGTGAGGGCCGATTATTGTTGAGCCAAAAGCCCGTAAAAGATCAATTGAGTTTTATTATCGATGGGACGAGAGCCCGTGAAGTCGATAAAGTTATTTTATAAGAGTAACATGAATGTCCAGTTGGTACCGAAACATGAGCAATTGCTCGACTACCTCTTTCTTTTCTCCCTACTCTTTTCCCTGAATCCTGCACAATTTCTTTTGCGGAGCAACATCACCACTGAGTGCAAATGGTTTGTACTCAGCCCCTGTGAAACTTCCTTTGTTTTGCAGAATTTGAACTGAAGCTGGGGGCGTGATCGAGTTCGAGAGAAGAGAGAGGACGATTTTGGTTACGTTTCATCTACTTCATTTTCTCAAGATTTCATTTACTCGAACAAACTCATATTCTTCTACGTCAATACTTTAACGTAGCTCATTACCTCCTCGTTTAAATAAAAACTCTCAAGATAAAAGCTTCTATAATAAGATAACTTAAGAGACTTATTCAATACGTTTTGCATTTACTTATCTCGTACGCTTTCGCTATTTGTTTCGTTAAAATCTATAACGCTTTTGATTCGCATGCTATACTTATACTATCATAAACTATATTTATACTAACACATGCTATATTTATACTATCATATACTATACTTATACTATCGCATGTTATACTTATACTATACTATTACTATCGGATGCTATATACTTATATTTTCTATGTCGCTTCCGCTATTCGCTTAAATCATTTAAACACTTGTCTTTTCTAGAAATTATGTTTAAACTTATAACTTATAGTTTCGAAAAATACATCAACATACACACACTTACATGTTTTTATATACTTATAAAAACTTATATTTTTGAAAATGCATAACACCCCTTCTTTTAATTTTAAACACTTCAAGCACAACAGTAGTGCTGTCTGGTCCGCATCGGTTATTAAATTCGGTACTTTACTTTATGTTTGACTGTAGTGCGGTCTAGTCCGCCACGGTCTTTATTGCTTTATTTATAAGCTTTGGACTTAATTAAAACTCGTAACAGAATTGGCTAAGTGTTAGGAGGCTTTTGGTATTACAACGAAGGTATCCTGGGTGAGTAAAATGGTGTTGCTTGATCATATTGAGTTAATTACTATCACTGGATTGGACTTAATTAACTCCGAAACCCCATTCTTAACCGTTTCCAGCCTACCCAAGTCGCATCTTCATTCCACTAATTTAAGATCAAGAAAATCGGGATATGACATGAGACATCCATGAAATCGGGAGAGGCGGCGAATAAGCTTCCGCAGAAATGCTTCCAGAAGTCATTGCATCTCTTGCCACTAACTTCGGATGGTTCCAAGTTATATGCAAGAGACTGCATCACCTTCAAAACAAGCACGGAGCAGTCTTGTTCAGTCACTGCCACTGGAGGGTTTGGATATGGTACAACCTCCCACTCAGCGCGAAGTGGCTTGGTGAATGCGTGTGCCTCCCAAAGTCATGCCATCTTGCAGCGTATGTTGTTGAAAGTTGGGGAGACGAGAGACCAATGGTATCCGAAGGAGTCAATGACTACAATTCTTTGCTTGATGAAACACAACTCATAGAATACCCAAACATCCACCATCACCCTACCAAAATTGAATACCCTTGTCACCTTGGTCCACAGCTTACCACCCTCAATAGGATGAGTTCATGTAATATAAGGCCAAAGCATGGCCGGCACTGCGGCGAATTGCGGCTGCTGAAGCATATCCATTATTTTCAAAATTTAAAATAATTATACGGACATAAATTGTTAAAGAATATTGAGCATAATCATTGGTTGTAAAAGATAAAGAAATAGGGAATCGTTATTACCCAGTTCTCTATTTCTAACCAGGTCCACTTTTGACTCACATCGTAAGCTCTGTCCACATCGTGCTCCCTTGCAATCACGCTTGCGAGCACGTCCGGTTGCTTTCAAATAATAACACAAAACTCGTTTACTAACTTGGAAATACAATAATAAGAACACTTCATAAATATAAAATGAAACCTAAATCCTAAAATGGGAACTTATTTACGTAGAAATATTTTTTTAACTATCATCCGATGATCGCCTGTTTCCCAAGGATCTCCTTGCCCCAAATGCACTCAAACCATCTTGGATCCACGATGTGGACTACCTTCGAAGCAAGCCTAAGTAGGATGATATTTGAAAAAATAAAAAAAACCACAAACATTTGATATTAGGCTTTTTTTCAAATGAAGATGAGCAACGGTGCATGGAAATCTATCTTTTGATGGAGCATGCATGAGAAATTACCATTCAGATGGAGACCCCATACCCTTCGTGTACCACTTCTCAAACATAGAGATTGATCGGTGATCGTATAAAGGAAAATTTAGATCAAATCTAGGCTTCGCAGCATTTATTGCCTTTTCCCTCTCCCAGATTGCAATGCTACTCTTCTTCTTTTTCTTCATCGCTGGCGAGGCACTTGCCGTTGTGCGCTTGCATTCATGCACAACGGGAGTGGAGACACGAGTTCTTGATGGATCACTACCAATGCCAGTAGCCTCAGTTTGCGTGCTCACAACCTTCCCATTCAAAGCTAGGGTTTGCTTTAGCTCGGTTGCAAAATCCTTCAATTAAACTTTCAATTGAAGTTGGTTTTCACGTTGAAACTCACGAATTACTTCCAAGAAGTTGTTGTAGTCCTACAATATTGGAATATATAAGAAAGTAAGGCAATTTCTCAGAGAAAACTAATCATTCTGTAATAATTATTCAATCAATATCAGATTATTTTGGTTCATTATAGATACTCACATTCTTCCTACCATTATTCCCCGCCCCTGCCTCCATATTCAAATTCCGCAACATGGGCTGCCTCTTAAAATTACTAGCCACCTCCTCTTCACCAGGAGGCGTCTGGAGTATCGCTCTTCTTGATTTTCGGTGATCTATAATCAAACAAAAGTCAAAAAATACAACAAAAAAAAAAAGCAAGTATGCACTAGATTTACAAACCATTGACCGAAATTTATGTTGATTTATAATGGAGCTAATCCACAACTACGAGTAAACCGTTGAGCGTGGAAATAATTTAACTCTAGACCCCCAAGACCTTTTTTTTTTGGTTTTGTTTTTGGAGCATGGGCGATATTCGCGAAACCTACGGCGTTTTGTAACTCATGCAAGAAACGAGAGAAAATACTCTCCGCGCATAAACCTAAATGAATATCCTAACAATTATTCCATTCACAGACTAGCAAATAAATAATTATAACATTGACTATCCTAACTATTTATTTCATTTATTTGTTGTTTTCCCTCTCTCTAATTGGTACTTTGCAAAGCCAAACAAGCTACTTCATCTTTGGAGTATCAAAAATAGCAGAATAAATAGGCATTAAACAGAACCAAACAAGATACTACATCTTTGGAGTTACTTCATCTTTGGAGTATCAAAAATAGAATAATAAATGGGCATTAAATACAACCAAACAAGATACTACATTTTTGGAGTATCAAAAATAGAAAAATAAATGGGCATTAAATACAACCAAACAAGATACTACATCTTCACTTTAATAAAAATTAAAAAAAATAAAATAAAATAAAAATTAAACCACACATGATTAGGATCAACTCATTTAATAACTGTCCATTACCTTCCACCGGATCCTTGGAGCGTCGATAGCCAACACTCATTATGCAGTTTGATTGAAATTTTTTAATCCTTCCGTCACTAATTAAGTAAATTTACATAATTAGGAGTACTTGGGCGGCACGTCAGAAAAAAAAAAGTGACCGTTGCAAAAAGATTTCAAAATTATTAGTACTCCAATTATCTTAATAAATTTCCTTAGATCGTATAAGTATAGCCTTTTAGTATTACCCTTCTTCTCCACAAATCCCTAAAATTTCTCCCCAAATCCCAAGAAAAACCCTAATTCCCAAAAATTCTCTGGTAATCACGACGAAAATGGCTGAGAAAGCGAAATCGGATGTCGAAGATTCGGCTGCGCGAGCAATGCAAATTCTCGAAACCTACCGGGAAGCGCTCAAGAAAAGTGCTGCAGAGGCCAATGCTCTGGTTAAAGCGAAGGATGATCTTGAAAATGCGAAGCAGCTTGTTGCAGAGCAGAGGGCTGTGATAGCGGAAGCAGAAAAGAAGATCGATGAAGCCCAAATCGTCATTGGTGAGCAGATGCCTATTATCATTGATGCTGAAAAGATAATCAGAGGCGCCCTGATACAAGTTCGATCAGGCGAGATGGAGAAATTTACTCTCGAAAGTGATGTAGCTCTTGCAAAACACAATCTACAGACCCTCAAAAGGAGGCTTTACAGAGAAAATTACATTCTTGTTGAAACACAAGAGCAGATAGATGTGCTTTCAACATTGAAGGAAGCTGATAAGCTTAGTTTTACTATCTGTGTGAAGGATGATGACACGTGGAAGAAAGTTGAGGATGCTGGGCTTGCTCCCTGCTTGAAGAAGCTATGATGAGGTAATTTAATTTCCCCCGTCTCTTTCTGTGTTATGTTTGGTAACTACTCCAGTTTCATGCTTTGATTATTGAAGGAAATGTGTTATTTCTTGAAGGAAACATATTTTTTAGGGCTTGATTCTTGAAGGAAATTTTTAGTTGACAATACATGAATCTGATGCTGTTGCCTATTCATTTTGATTGTTACTCCTGTTTCTTTCTTTGATTCTTGAAGGAACTTGTGTTTTTTAGGGCAAATCTGGAATCTTGTTTTCGATTTCTTCTTTACGGATATATATTAGTAATTGTTAATGTATAATTAAAAGATTCGCAAGTTTTATCAATTATTTCTTTGTTGAAGAAATGATTTTATTGTTTCTTGAAGCCTCAGTTTTCGTACTGTAAATAGATGATTAATTAGGCAAGATGGCAAGGTCTATGTATGTTTTTGATTGATATCTTCCTTTCGATTTCTTCTTTAGGGATGTTGTTGATTGATATCTTGCTTTCGATTTTTGATTTCTTCTTTAGGGATCTATGCAGTTGGCAGAGGATACCGAAAATATCTTGCTTTCGATTTCTTCTATTCGGTTGGTGCGTGAAGTAGCGAAAAGTGAGGCAGCAGCAAACTCTATTCTTTTGTTATTTCTATTCTTTTGTTATTGTTAGTAGTTAAATACTACTTGTTTCACTATTCTTTTATTATTTCTATTCTTTTGTATTTGTTTCATTGGATAAATATGTTTCATTGGATTTGTTAGCATTTTTTTTGGATAGTATTTCTTTTTAACTCCAATTTCCAATTTTTCGCAATCTATATGTACAATTCTTGTTTGTCTACTATTCAAATATTCATCATCTTTTCATTATAGTCACAAAAATACAAAAAGTAACTATATTTACTGAAACAACTAAATATTCACAAACTGCAGAAGAAATAGAAAAAGGGGAATTGTACAAATATTAACAACTAAAACAAGGGATTGAACTCCCTACCCTAGTGTTTGTAATCTTAGCAATCACAATGTATTTTTTTTTTTGGTAAGGAAATAAAAATTTATTACTACGCCAATGGTACCAGAGGTACCGTGATAATACAGCAAAAATTACTCAGTCCAGAAGCTCAACAATCTTCTCCTAGACCATTCTACATAGCTCAAGTTAACTTCTGCATCTCCCCTAACAACGCACCATCCCCAAAACCTACATTTTATCTCATCTTCGATCTTTCGAAAATCCCAACTCGCATGGTTGAAGATAACCTCATTTCTCCACTTCCAAACCACCCACACCACACATGTCCACAAACCTCCAAGGCGTTTCAGATTCCTTCCTCCCTTTGCCAGTCCTTTGAAGCAATCACAATGTATTACTGAAATAAATAGATGGTTGAGGGCATTGTGTCTTTCGAAGAGATCTTGAAGTGCCTCCACAAACTGTCCATGGATCTCCGCAACCTTCCCACCAGAAAACACATAAATCAGACAACACAATTGCAGAATTATGCATCTTTTTTCATCTCTCTCATTATCAAGT
Organism: Mentha longifolia; assembly: GCA_001642375.2. Classification (NCBI taxonomy): domain Eukaryota; kingdom Viridiplantae; phylum Streptophyta; class Magnoliopsida; order Lamiales; family Lamiaceae; genus Mentha; species Mentha longifolia. The sequence goes on along the minus strand of CM038111.1, from coordinate 9,051,351 downwards.
TTATGCTGATTGTGAAAATTCCCTGGTATAGATTCTAAAAAAATGAACTAAAGTAGAAATCAAGAATCCAAAATCTTTGCTTCCATTTCCATGACATACAGTATATGCTTTATAATGGGAGCAAGCCTTAGGAGAACATTTCCGAGGCACCCAGCACTTGTGAAACGTGGACAGATGATACAGTCTGGATGATCTACTTTGCAGCATCAGTATTGTCCACAAATCGTTGTATCTTTTTTTAATTTCTGGAAACATATTGTCGTCTTATATCTGTAGAAAGGTGTATAAAGCATACCTCTTCTGCAGTAGGTTTTGGATTTTTCTTGACCTGAATTGGTTGACCAACAACCACATGCATTGGTTGTCTAAAAGGTAGAGGCGAACTGCAAAAAATCGTAATAATTTATAGTTAAGCTAATATGGTAAGTTTTTCCACCACCACAATGGAAAGTCAACAGCAGAACAATAGTTTTCTTGAAGATGGCAGTCAGTTTTCTTGGTTTAAAATAAACCAAGAAACAGAATTGAGAAAAGATTTTATACAAGGAAAAAAGGTAAAGCGATTATGTCCGGGAGTATATGCTACCAGATACATCGTGTAGCAAAAAAAAAAGCAAAAGGAGATTATGCAAAGACGGTTCTTCGGATCGGTGCTGCTACACATCAGGTAGCAGAGTAGCAAAAGTAAATTATGTAAACATTTCTTTTAAGAGAATCTACATGAGCATGGCATATAAATAAGTCAGTTTTACATTCATGATCTTAGGGATGAGATTATTATCACTATAGATCCTAGAACAAACAAACACTATATAAATTATTCTCCATGATAGACCAACATTTTCCAATCATTCAAACATGTATAATCCAACAACGGACGCTGTTGATATTGTTTCTGATTTTAAGGCTTATTGGTAATTATTTTATTTGATGAAGTATTGTACATTTTACATACGTCCCTCAATATAAAATGGACAAGGGTATAAGAAATTAAACTGCCCTCAGTAAGATGTGCGACACAACAGGTTGAGCTTTAATTGATAGAGACGAGAGGAATAAGAACCAAAGAAAAGATAAAACTGAATAACTTGCTCCTCAAGAGAGGCCCTACAGCAGAAAACGCTGTCCACAATCTGAATAATAATCTCCACCCCCAACCCTAGTCTCTACTTCTCTTTAAATACTACTGACTCCAAACATATTCTAAAGCCCATACATACGTGGGCCACAAATACTCCTATCAACTAATAATATAATAAAATAATTATATAAAATATAACTATATTTAATCTCCTGCTGCTGCCTCTTAATACTTGGCCACCTCTCTCTTCCCACGCACACAAGTCTTCCAAGATGCTGGTGCAACAACTCTATCAATTGCTCCTCCCGTCGGAACAGCCTTGTCCACAAGGCTGAAATGAGGAAATTGACCACGAACATTTGCTTCATCCAGCCACGTAGCCTCCTCATCACCCAAACCATGCCACTTCAATAACACTTGAGGAACACAAAGGCCATCTCGATCTACCACACAACGCTGCAAAATCTCCTCGGGCAAATTAGGTGGATCAACATCCAGCAAGGTCTCAGGTAATTTTGCCTCTGCAGTTGCAGAACCAATGGCTTTCTTGAGCAAGGGAACATGAAAAACTGGATGAACACGCGACATTGGGGGTAACTTCAATCGATACGCCACTGGCCCCACTTGCGCCACAACCTCAAACGGACCAAAGAAACGAGGCGCCAATTTGGCATTCATTCTAGAATACAATGTCGTTTGGCGGTAGGGTCGAAACTTCAAATATACCATATCTCCCACATTCAAATCCACCTTGCGACGGTGCTTATTAGCTTCACGAAGCATACGTTTGTGAGCTCGTTGCAAATGAAACTTCAAGTGCCCCAAAACTGCATCTCGAGTTCGTAGCGTATCAGCGAGGACCTGGTTACGAATCTCTCCAGGCAAAAAGGCAAGGAGTGTTGGCGGTGGTCGACCATAAACCACCTCAAAAGGAGTAGTACCTGCTGCCGTATGAAACCCAGTGTTGTAGCAGAATTCTACCCCAGATAGCCATTTGCTCCGGTATTGATAGAGTGAAGGGTGATTGAACGGTGAAACTAACGAAAATAACAAAAATAACAAAGAACGGAAAGGAAAAACGAACTCTCCTCCGAAGAGGCCACTCCTCCGAAAAGGCCACAGCAGTATGTCGCAAACAATAATCTTCAATAATTGATAAAATAGGGTTCCAAGATTACATCCTTTAAATACTACTACTACTACTTGCTCTTCAAGAAATAACTTAATATCCAAACTAATTAATAAGGAAATAATAATAATAATGAAATAGCTAAAGAAATAATAATAAAGTGCAAATCTTCTCCACGCACGCAGCCCATGCTCCCATGCGGCCCATGCACAAACGCAGCCCATGATGATTCCTCACCTCGTATAGACTCCAAGGTATTCTGCCACGACGATGTTCTATCAGGTATTTAGGTCGCTCCGAAGAAAAACACCTTAAATAAGTTTCCAAACATCTACTCAGCACCTCTGTCTGACCATCAGTTTCGGGATGATAAACAGAACTCATTCGAAGAGTCGTACCAGCCAACTTAAACAATTCCTGCCAAAAAGAATTGAGAAAGATAGGATCTCGGTCTGACACAATTGAACTTGGAATTCCATGCAAACGTACAATCTCTTTGGTAAACGTCTCAGCCATTGTTTTCGCCGTAAATGGATGGCATAGTGGCAAAAAATGGCCATACTTTGAAAACCGGTCAACCACCACTAGCACACAATCTACTCCCCCAGACCGAGGTAATCCTGAAATGAAATCCAAACTGATATCCCCCCATATTGCCGTCGGTATAGGTAGTGGGTTCAAGAGATCGGCCGGAGACTTGGTCTCATATTTATTCCGCTGGCATATCTCACATGCTGATACGAACTGAGTAAAGCGCCTCATCATTCCCGGCCAGTAAACACTTGCAGCTAATCGTCTATAAGTTCTTAAGGCGCCGGAGTGACCACCAGTAGGCGTAGAATGAAACTCAATAAGTAGCTTAGGAATCCAGTCAGAAGAAGAGGGTAAGACCAGTCGCCCTTTGTAGAAAAGAACACCATGTACCACTGAATAATATTTAGGAGCTGGCTGTCCCGTTTCTAACGCCGTTAGGATTTTAGACAAAACTGAATCAGCTCAAATTTGTGACTTTAAATCCGACCAATCTACCCAATGAGGAATAAAACTGAATAACTTGCTCCTCAAGAAAGGCCCTACAGCAGAAAACGCTGTCCACAATCTGAATAATAATCTCCACCCCCAATCCTAGTCTCTACTTCTCTTTAAATACTACTGACTCCAAACATATTCAAAAGCCCATACATACGTGGGCCACAAATACTCCTATCAACTAATAATATAATAAAATAATTATATAAAATATAACTATATTTAATCTCCTGCTGCTGCCTCTTAATACTTAGCCACCTCTCTCTTCCCACGCACATAAGTCTTCCAAGATGCTGGTGCAACAACTCTATCATTAATGGCTACAGAAAATCTCAATCTAAGCTCAACCGCTGATGAGGTTTTAGATTCTTAAGTATCCAAGGGTCTGTCTGTGTTTTGCCCTCAAACTTTCATCATAGCATATGTTATGGTGACAAGGTGGAAAGAGAGAGGATTCAGTCAGCTACAATTATGAAGAGAAAAGGAGACCTATTATGCAGAAAATACGTCTTGTCATGTCCTCCAAAACCTTCTCTAGTTTACCATTTATTCTAAATCAACGCACAAAAATTCTAAATTCCTTTCTAGGACTTGTTCTCTTCTATACCTTAACTCATTAAATGCCTGTAGTATCAATAACTCGTATTTCTGATATAACTAGTGAGACTCTAAACAAGCTTATCAGCTAAATTACGCTCTAAGAATAAGGAATATAGCAATATCTAAAATTGAGTATCACAATTTCCAAAATAGAGCATACCCGAGTACACCCCAGAACACAATGGGCGTGAACTTTATGGCTCTAGAGAATTCCCTGAAAAGTTTCCCACCTGGTTTCCACCATGCATATACATCAGTCTGCACAATAATGAACAATCAGAGAGAGTGATTTCTTGAGTTCCGGAAAGGACTATAAACCTTATCACAGAATCACCAAACATTTGCAATGTTCAAGGACTAATTCTAGATCAATGTTTGTGCAAAACAAACTATTTCTTCACAAGCTCAATGCAACCATTCACTACGGGCTGCTTATGAATTGGCTTTATTACATTTCCTGTTGGTTTCTTCCTTTATTTATTTGTTACAGAAGTGTATTGCTGGTCATTTCACATTCCCTAGCATTTCATTAGCTAGATAAGAAATGCAGCACCATGTGCATGTTAAAGGAAAGAATCATTTAATGCTTAATTTGTTCAGATATACCCTTATGTGCTGGCAAATAAGGAGGGATATACAGATCTTCCTAAGGTCATAACCCTCTAGCATGGTGACAAATAATCCCTAGATCATCAGGACTGACCATGACTTACCTCACCTCAACCTAACTGCTATTTGGCCTGTGGATTTAATCTGGTTCAGTATAACTTGATTTGGGACAAATACGTGAAGAAACTTATAAGAAATCCAAGGAAAGGCTCAAAAGGCTCGCTTACTAGCAGTAATCTACTCAGACAGGATGTGCGTGCATAAATATTCGATACATGTCATATACATTCAAACACATGCATTTGACGACATGTTTTGCAAGTAACAGATGGGCTACTTTTACACATATATACTATTATCGTCATTCCAAATGACAAGGGAAAGAATGAAAATTGGCACACCTGACCAAAGCTGAAAACAGGAACAAGAGGTTTTCCAGTCTCTACAGCAATTCGTACAAATCCTCTTCTATTTTGAACAAAGGCAATCTGCATTAAAGATAACGAAATTCAGACTACTGGCAGTTCATTTCAGCTTAAGGTACGAAAGCAGGGTAATTAGAACCAACTACGATTAAACAATAAAACCCACAACCAACACTCACCCCTCTCACCCATCAACAGACAAGAGCCACGTGGTAATGGACCGCGGAGAAGCGAGGGTCAAGTACCCGGTTTTGAAATCCTGTGTGAGGTCGGAGGCAGTCGAGACTATGTTCATCATGACCCCACACGCAGCTAGCCCTGCTAGAATGCCTCCATGGGAAGCTCCGGCCCATGCATCGACTATGAATATTGCCAGCTTTCCGTAGGTTGAAGCTAAGGACCAATATGTGAGGCTGCATCCGTAGGCGTTGCAGAAGGCAAGTGCGGGGGTGAATATGTAAATTACCACAATGTAGTACCTTTTGAGAGGGTGGAAGATGTGAGGAAGAGTAGCAGTTGAGATGATTGCAACGGTGATGTAGCCGGCTATGGTAACCGAAGTTGGGATTTGGTCATTGAGAAAAAACCGGGTCCTCCGCTCATCATCGTAAGATAAAGGAGGTGGTAATGGAGGAGAGGTCTTGCTCTTGCCACCACCTACAAGGATAGGGCCCTTGTTTTTGTTGCGGAATTGGTGGTACAATCCGAATAAGGTGTGGCCTAGGACCTTGATGAAGTTGTAGAGGCCATCACCAAGAATCATGGCTATAGCTATGAAGATCTGGAGGGGGAAAAACAACAATCAAAGTCATGAAATTAGAGATGAAATTGGTTATGAAAAGATAAGAAACTATGTTGGGAGCAGGAAAAAATAAGAACAGAAAGAACACCCACGGCAGAACCGTGATCAGCCTTAGGCTCAAAAATCTCGATACTTCAATAATGATCCTCCAAAACCCTAATTAACAATATTTATAATACTCCCAACCCTAATCCTACCATAATTAAGATAAATATATCCTACCATAATTAAACGTAATCAAATCCTAATCTAGAAACAATAGAATAAATACTAGGAATAATAGAAAACAAAGATAATAAATAAACCAGGCCTGTAAGGCCTAAGCCCGTTCCTAGCAATTAACCCTCTCCATCCTGCTCTCTAACAATTCCTTCCCCCTTCAAAACAACCTTGTCCTCAAGGTTAAAATCAGGAAACTATTGCTGAAATGGCTCATCCAACAAAGTGGCATCATCCCCCTGAATACATTCAGGTTGTTTCGCGGACTGCCCAATCATCAAACTGCTCTGATGGTTGACACTCGTATTCTGAGTCGACCCAAATGAAAAAGATGGCCTAGAATAAGCAGTTGGCCATGGGTTTGAATTGTTAAACCCCTTGCTTATGCGTTCCCCAGATTGTATGGTCAGGTTGTCCTCGACATCTCTCGCCAACTCCATTGTTGTTTCCAAATCAGACAGTTGGATCGACCTTTACTGTCCACGAACGGATTCCTCCAGCCCCTTCATGAAAAGACCGAGGTAATGCTCGTCACTTAACCTTGGAACCTGGTACGCCATTTGAACAGATAAGGTGATGTACTCGTCAACAGTCCCCGTTTGTTTCACATCTGCCAATCGCTCAAATCGATTCCCCTTGAATCGGGTATCGAGCCTTGCTAACGCCTGCGAAAATTCATCCCACATTGTTTCTGGCTTGCGAGAATGAAGCCAGGTAACCCAAAACAGGGCTGATTCTTCCATAGCAGCCACCGCTAGCGCCACCTTCTGCCCCGCACCTGTCCCGTGTATCTCGAACTGTTGATTGGCACGAGCCAACCACCCAATCGGATCAGTGCCATTGAAGGGTGGTAGCTGCACCGTCGCTGCTTGCAGGGAATTCACCGGTGGCTTGTTCCCCTCCGTATCCTCTGGCGTCGCTCCAAACGCAGGCAAATTCTCGATCGTTTTCAAAATCTCCATCAAAGTCGTAGCAATCTCCTTCAACGACTTCTTCATCTCAGATTGATCGGCTTCAAGCTTGTCCAATCGTTCTTCGGTTGTGCGCGTCATTGTGTCAGTGGGAATGGGATCCGGCAGGTCAGACTAATTGTTAGGACCAGGAAAAAATAGTAACAGAAAGAAAGAACGCCCATGGCAGAACCGTGATCAGCCTTAGGCTCAAAAATCTCAATACTTCAATAATGATCCTTCAAAACCCTAATTAACAATATTTATAATACTCCCAACCTAATCCTACCATAATTAAGATAAATATATCCTACCATAATTAAACGTAATCAAATCCTAATCTAGAAACAATAGAATAAATACTAGGAATAATAAAATAGAAAACAAAGATAATAAATAAACTAGGCCTGTAAGGCCTAAGCCCGTTCCCAGCAATTAACCCTCTCCATCCCGCTCTCTAACAAACTACCTTGTAACCTTGCAAGCCATTAAGGCTGCTTGATGGAAGTTGATCAGAGTACCAGTCACCCTTCTTCTTCTCTATCAGTGGCCACATCAATCCCCATGAGAGGACTGCACCGAGAAGCAAGGATACGTTGATCAGATAGGGACATATCATGCCAACTCCGACATATGTTGCAGAGAAATCAAAGAAGAATCTGTTGAAACAATAGAAACTGGTTAAGGTATGAGAAACAAAGAAGCTTCAGAGGCAAAATTCTCAACGATGCATGAATACACAACTTAATAAACAAGCAACTCCCAAAGTGAAAATAAGTTCGAGCTAAACTCAATAAGCTCTGCACATATATCCATTGACATAAGCAGGAACAGAGAAGAAACAGAACCATAATGTATACAGAATCATATGAGATTCCTCACTTGTTCTTGTAGGCTTTGAGGCCGAATGTAGGGAAATTCGCGAATCCACAAGACTCCGTTGCAGTGAAAAATCATTGGAAGAAATCCCACAAGAAGCTGAAAGAGAAGAACTTCCCCAAGGTTCTAACTTGTTTCCTGGATAAAACGAGCAAGAACATGTTTGTGAGATCCATTACGATAAACTTTGCAACGGCATCAAAGAAGAGTAATGGCTACACACTTTGCCAGCTCAGCTCCCCGAGGAGTGTGAAAGCTATTGATTAAATGAGCTGTAGCAGTGCCACTGGGGTAAATCAGTTTTAAATCGATTATCATTATCTGAAACATTAACAAAAACAAAGTCAGTCGGTAACCATATGGCTTGTTGATGTGGAACAACAAAAACAAAATGGCAGCAACTTTGTTCAAAGCATTCTTTTCCTCAAAGTAGACAAAGTAGTAGACATGATCATAAAGAATAATAAATGAATGCATAATTAAAGAAATAAATAGGCTGTGCATACCAATTATCCTAAAATGATCACTTCAGCAGTCAATTGTAGTCAATGTGTACATTCAGATATAAGCAAACCATCAAGAAAAATAAATTAGACTACTTTTTCAAGTTGTATGTTGAACTGCTGCGTACCTTCCGAAGGGGCAAAACAGAGAAAAGGCCCAAAAAACTAACGACGAAGAGGAAGCCAATCATCAATGGCAATGCAGGATTCTTGATATTCTGAGGGTCATTAGCTTCAGTAGCTTGCTTCGCCACGACTTGACTCATAGCAAAAAGGTAACTTCTAACGCCTCCTGATTATTCGCTACAAGTTAGCGCTGTCTACCGTAATGCATAAAATCAAAATTTTATAGTTGAAGTGAAGTAGTGTTGCATGCTTATCCTTAAACAATTTAAGCTAATCTTTCATCTACTTTTTGCTATGGCCCAGAACAAGAATCACGCATTATATGAACAGTTCTTTCACCATATACTACTATGCAGTATGTGATTTGTGATGGAAAAGGTGAAAATGGACTAAAATCAAAATCAACATGATGAACAAAATGAGACATCAAGTAGGGTAAAAAGTCATTGACAATCCATTGAAATCGCACTATCTATATCAACACGTGATTTGCAGTAATTTCCTAGTAATTTATGAGCTCACAGCAAGATCACGAACCTAGACTAACAACAATTTCTCGCACATATTAAGTCAAGAAATCATCAATATATCATAATAATGGCTTAAAAATAAACTGATTAAAAGGGTTAAAAACAAAGCGGCGTCACCTACTGCAGATTTCAACAGAAAATCACCTATAATTTCCCCAATTCCGCACACACAGACACACACAAGTACTGACCGCTGAAGGCAACGCCGGAGCTAGCGACGACACAAGTCTGAATCACAGTATTCCCCTGCCTAGTGAAAGGCTGCTTCAGAAATCCGGATTTCTCTAGAAACTTCGTCCACGTCTTCAGGAAGAAGAACCCCAGCAGCCCAGCGGAAACATTAATTAAGCGACGGGATGATCCCAGTCGTCAGATTCAGATTCAGCTTCATCACGATGAACGTGAACAAAATGCTGAGAACGAAGCTCACGAGTCGACGAAGGCCCTCACAGTCAGCTGCTTCTGTCACGGCGCCGGCGGCACCCCCTTGCTCTCGAAGACCCTCTCCACCGATTCCTCAGCGCCGCCGCCGCCGCTGTAATCTTCTCATCGTCGCCCCCGACTGTTTCCTTGGACGATCGATCCATGGCTTTTGGACTGCTTCTGTTCAAAAAATTTGCTTGAGTTGATATGCAGAGAGGTGTTGGCGTGTAGTGTGTGTACCGTGTTTTTTTTTTTTTTTTTTTTTTTTTTGGTACCAAGAGCATCTTCAGGCGAGAGTCCCTTTTCGGCACTATTTCGGTAGAGAGGGACACTCTCCAAATTTCATCTCCAGCCGTAAGTCTTTTTCCTGGGCTCTCTCTTATTTTTAGTTTGTTATTTATTCAATTTTTGATATGCTTTTTAATTCATTTTTCGTTTCATTTTTCGTTCAATTTTATTTATTTAATTAATTTTATTTTCAATTAAAAAAGTAATAAAATTTTTGAAATTTTTTTATTAAATTGAAACGAAATATAACAATTAAAAAAAATAAAAATACAATAAAATAAGCTTATTTTTTGATCATGCTCCACAACCGAGTCCTCATGAGAAAATGCTGCTCCAACTCCTCCGGTAATATTTGTGAGGTATCAGTGGCGAGTAACTTGTTGTATGCAGTCATGATCTTACCTATATAGGCTTGCTTCTTCTTCTCCAAGACGTCATCTTTCTTCTTTGCAATCGATAAGTATGTCTGATTAACTTCGGTACTTGATTGCCAAAACTCCTATTCGGCTCCCTCCGGAACGTCCTCCAAATCAGTCGTCTCCTCAGCTTGTTTGTCTTTTCCTTTATTCCTTTTTTGGGCGAGAGCTTTTTTGTTCCCGATCGGGCGGGGGCGTTCCGGAAAATAGCCATCCTCTTCAGCAGCTTCTGCATCGGGATTGCTGGAGTTGGACGACCCGTCTGTGCCCTTCTGCTTTTTTATTACCTCGAAAAAGATCATACTTGGGCAATCTCAGCAGCTCTGCATAGGCCTTCCTATATTGGAAAGCTTGTTTCGTCTCAGCTTGATACAGCTCACATGCTATGTTGAAGACATCGTTTGAGTCTTCTCCGCTCTTCCACTCCATCACAGCTTGAGCGTAGTAGCTATGGAATTTGTTGCATTTCGGCATCATCCGCTGATAATGTCCCCTTAACATCTTCTTATTTCTGGGCTTGTAGCCAATAGTATGAATCGTAGCGTTGTACCTAGCTACGACCTTGCCCCAGAAAATGACCTTCTTCTGTCGATCGCCAACTCCTGGGTCTTCGGAAATGCTAGACCACACCTTGATGAGATGAGCCGACTCCTCCGGATTGTACGGTACGACCTTCGTCCGCTCGGTTAGCTCTGGATTTGGGGGGGCATCCGTCGATACGCTTGCTTTCTTCTTGGCCGTTGGACGCATGTTCGAAACTGACTCGAACGAACTTCATAGATTTAGCCCTTCGAGATCTTGCGTCGTACCTTGACTTCCCCTGAACTGCGGAGTTCTGAATTGATCGAAGACGGGTGGAGAGACGTCTTGATAACCGGCAAGAGAAAAGCCCATCACTCCGTGGGTAGGAGGACTCGCGTAGGCCGCGAATCCGAGGTTGGAAGGCCGCGGCGGTGACGGCGGAGAATCATCGTCGGGTGGAGAATTATCGTCGGGATGCAAGGAGGAACCACTGACAGCTTGGGATCGCAACAATTCGAGAAACAACTCATCATCCATCGTTGGATTTGGTTGAGAAAGAAGAAAATATTTTGAATTTGTAAAGAAATTGTGGGATTGTGAAGAAGTGTAGATGGATTGTGGTGGTGTGGGAGATGATTTGTGGGTTTGTGGGGGTGTGTATTTATAGAGAGGATTTGGTTTGCTAGCCGTTGGAAGAGCTGTTGCCTTGCAATGGTTGAATTAATTTTTTTTTTCTTTTTTTCATGAAAATCGAATTATAAAAAAAATAAAATAAATAACATGTTGACGTCATAATGACGTCAGCCGGGAGGCACGAGCCGGGCTTGCAATTGCGCGTCGGGCGCGAGTTCCTCCAGGCTCGCCAGTGACGCATGGGCTCGCGGGAGGGGCTCTCCGTCGGGCTCGAGCCCCTCCCCTCAGGTGGGCTGGAGATGCTCTAAATTTTCGCCAACGGTACCATAAACCGTAATACTACGTATTAAGAGGAAATTATAGGAATATGATAATGTAAATCTATAATATCTATAAAATATATTAAAACAAAATGATTTGTAGTAGCTTTTTTTCCGGCAATATTAACCGTTATTTTCCTTAATATTAGGCAGCAGTTATAACGTGGGCTTTGGTGAATTAGAATTAGTTAATTTTCATATTTTGGTGAATAGTGACGTGCTTTCATATCAAAAATTTAATACTATTTTTTAGTAAATGAATATTGACTTGATCATTGTTATTATTATTTTGAGAAATTAATAGTTCATATTTGAAACGAATACAAATTCGTTCAACATGTAATTGACGTGGTTCGTCTTTCAGAAAAAAGTTAATTAATGTGGTCTAAAAAATCAATTTTTATGTATGCACAAAAATTTTCTACTATATGTTTGCACAAAAATTTGAATTTTTTATGTTTTAACTGTTTTGTATTTTAGTTTAACCCTATAGCGAAATTAACTTATTTTGCAAGTCTTTTTTCCCCCTAATTCTATATTAAGATTTAAAGGAAGATATTGCATCGTCCACATCGTCCACTAAAATCGTACATTGTTTTTGTGACAAAATTGAATTTTATTAATATCGATTAGCGTAAAGTGAGTAAAGTAATAAATTGACAATAAGTTGACTTTAAATTAAAGTGGTGAACCATGTGGTATTTTATGTATGTATACAAGTGGATAGATTGAGCGTGGAAATAATGAAGTTATTTCTAAAAATAAAAAATATACAATTTTTTGTAGAGTTTCAAAATGGAATTATATATACAAATTGGCGGACATGGGAATTATATATGTTTAACTTGCTCATAAATGAATGCTATATAAAAACAAAACGAACGATGCAGTATCTATGGACGTGGGAAGTTTCCATCCGAAAATTCAATTTTTGAAATCGGCTAGCAAATATTTCCTCTGAAAATCAGTTTGAGAGCACTTAATAATAAAGAGAATCAAATGACGTCTTCACTTCTTCCTACCGAGAATCAAATTGAAATTGTTCCCAAATTTTCAGAACAGATTCTCTTTTTTCATTTAGCCTCTTTCGAACGACTTCATTACATTTTGTATGTAAATAAGAAATTTTGCGGCTCCAATTTTGCTCTTTTTTCTTTGAGAAATTAATACTTGTTTCATAAAGGTATGATGTTTTAAGGTTTCTCTTTCTCAATCATATCATACTGGAAATTTTAGGTAGAAATGATGATGAGAAGACTATTTGATTTCTTATTTTTTTTCAAGTCTTTGCTTTTATCTTGTTTGAATATTTTTGCTATGTAGGCAATCGGATGCACAATCGGATCTATTGTTTCAGCTTATCATGATGTGGCAGTGGAATCCTACTATCTCAAATAGAATTAAGTTTCAATATATTTAATACTCCCTCCGTTCCTTATATACATGTGCATATTACCCGTTTGGGACGTCCTCATATATATGTACATTCCATAAATAGAAAGATTCTCTTATCAAAATTATTTATTCACCCTCACTTTATTCCTACTTTTTCTACTTTTTACCTACATTTTCCACTTTCTCCTACTTTATCTTACTTTTCTCACTTTACACCAACTTTGTCTTAATCTGCATGCACTTTCTCTTTGCACTCATATATGGGGGACATATGAAGTATTATTCAGTATGATAACACGGTTCGAAAATGGATGTTTTCATCTCATAGAGAGGTTTTATCCATCTATTCTTTTAGGTAATGTGTCTTCATTTGAGTGTTAGGTTCTTTGCACTTTTTGTTTTATTAATTCTTTAGAACAGTTAAGTAGGATTTAAGTATGTGAAGCTTCTATTGATATAGCACCAGAATCTATGGTTGTCAAATTTGTCTTATTTTTCTTTTTAAAGGTGAATCTTAATCTCGAGTCTCTTTAGTTTTTACTTTGAATCATTTTTTGCTAGATTGCCTAATTATTATGATATTGGGAGAAGAAAAAGTATGCATTGTTGATGGATTGGATCCTGATTACAGCAGTCGATTGCAAAACAATAATTATTTTAACCTTGGTTCTATTCTAATTGAAAATTTTAGTAAGTACCTTGAAGCAGTCGGTTGCAAAACAAACTCTCTCTCTCTGTTTGATCTGCCTTTACTGTTGTTTCATCTCAAACTGTCATACTAACTAGCTTATCAATTTACTTACATTTCTTGAATTGTTAATAGAAGTCAAAAGAATTTTCTCTAAGAGTTTTCCAACACAAGCCACCAACTTCTGCACCGCAGTTCAGTTAAGAAACTCAGTTGTTCTCTGTCTGAGTTGAATAAACTGAACTCTCACTCTGGTCAAAATTACTGACTCAGTTCACAAAGTCATTTGGTAAGGTCAGTTTAAGCTCAAAACGAAAACTGATGGAAATTGGTGTATTCCCCCTCCCCCCATACACCAATGAACTCTTTTCGGGACCAACAAGTGGTATCAGAGCGGTGGTTCTTGATCACTCTCATTTTTGGGAGTGGGATAGATGCAATAATAATTGATAAGTATCGCGTCGAATCCACAAGGAATGTTAGAGGCGTAAGAATTTCAACTAGTAACTTAGCTATCTAATCACTATCCAAGCTTGCAAATAACATGTTTTTGGATTTTTTATCAACTAAGGAATGAAAATGACTAGTTAATTTCAAACTAAAGCAAGTGAATTAACAAGTAACAAGTAATATAAACTCAATAATAGGCAAAGGTGATTCCAACTATACTTCGATTAGGCTTAAGTGATGGGCGATTAGACTCTAACTTGAACTAACCAATTTAATCTAACTTTATGTGGGAAACCTCCTAAGTATGATTCATTCAATTCTCATTGCAACTAAATCAAGTTGATTAATGAAATACATAATTCCGACTAGGACATTAAGTAAAACATTAACTCCCAATAACACATTGAGTTCTTTATCCCTACTCTCTCTAGCATGCAAATCTATTGTTTCCTAGCATCTAATCTAAGCTCCCTAAGCATTAGATCAAACACTTGATATGCAACTATGGTGATCAAGCATAATTACACAATAAAACATGGCACTAAGAGAAATGAACATGAAATTAGAAGGTAAATTCACAATTAAAGCCTAAACCCATCACCTAATTCTAATCTACATATAATTGAAATCACAAAGAAAACTAGCTAGACATGATCAAGGAAAATGAACCATAAGAAATGTATGAAACCATAATCAAAAGATAGATAATTAAAAATGGAACAAAGTAATGGAAGGATCTTTAAATCTTCAAAGTAAATCTTCAGCAATTCATCAAAATACCAAAGTAGAAAGAGGGAAATGTAATTAGGGTTCTAGAGTGAATATTCTAGCTAAAGATACCCAATTCTAATAAAAATAGAAGTTAAATACGTAGAAAATGGTAAATGAATCGAGTTAAACCGAGTTAGACGAGCCAACTCGGTCTAACTAATGAAGATGGACGCTCAAACAGCGGCCTGGCCGGTGGTCTGGCAGGCCGCCGTGCCCCCTTGTCCGGCCCGGTTCTTCGCCCGTTCAGTTCGTTCTTCGATTCTTTCTTCAGTTCTTTCTTTTCTTTCTCCGAACCAGCTTTGAACCTTCGATTTTTAACGAATCTCTTCTCATCTATCCCTCGTTTCCTGCTTCCGATCCTTTGGTTCGATTATTGCTCTTCAAATCCCAACAAAATGAATCAAAAATCGAAAGAAACGAGGAATGTATAGAATATGCTAAAAAGTGATAAACCCTAGCATTTCTATCAAGTTAAGCACACAAATAGAGACTCAAACATACATAAAATGAACTCACATGCACATAAAATACGTGTTTATCAACTCCCCCAAGCTTAAGCCATTGTTCGTCCCGAACAATGGAACAAACAATCAAAACACTTAACACGTATGGCGTGTGCATTTGAGATCAACGATGCCTCAGAATTTCTAACCAAAAATATTTTCTGAATTTTCAAAGCATATCAAACACACTCTCTACCTCATCACATGAATCATTAGCAAAGAACTTCCCTCAATCATCAAGCACATGAACCTCACATAAAGTGTATCGCTCAACACTCGAGTGTATAAGGGTTATCACTCAACAAATCAATGCAATAAGCTTGCCTCTTATCTAATATCTCCATCGCTTAAGCATGTGCAAAGAACTAAGATAAAAAAGGACTTTATTAAGCTTGTAATGTTGGGACATTGGTTAAGGTAGGGAATTTTAGGTTAAGTGACTCAAATTTTTCATCTAAATACTTTCACCTTATAACTTTTCTTTTCTAAACATGAACTCCTTCATCTTCTACCTTTTCCAACCCCATTTTTCCAATGAAACCTCAAGCTTTTACTAACACTCATCATATGACAAGAACTACTCCTTTATGCTCTTTATTCATCAACTCTTCCTTTTTTTATTTTTCTTTTTATTTTTTATTTTTAATACTTTGTTCTTAGCTTTTCCTTTTCTAAACAAGAGCTTATAGGAGTGTTCTTTCAAGACAAATCAAATCCAACAACTTTCCATTTCACCCATCATTTTCAACAAATTCTCCACTTTCCCAAAGGTTTCCTTAACCATCCTTTACCCCCTATCCTCCGGTTTTTGAATGAAAGGCTTGATAAGGCTCAAACGGGGACCGCAAAGGTAACGAAAGATATGTTAGTGTTTAGGGGAAAATGGCTATGAAAAGATGGCCTAAGATCATTTCTTAATTCTATGCACAAATATAGCAATCTTGAATAAGAACCGATATAAGTTCTAGAAATGAATAAACATGCATGATAACTCTCAGCAATGAACATTTAACTATATGCAATGCATAGTCATGGCTCAAGTCCTCACCAGTTAATGTTCAATGCTCAACAATCAAGTTTCATTCTTCACTATCAATTCATGCAACTTGATAAAGAGATATGCTCAATCATACTTCTCAAATTCAAAACAAGTTCACATTTTCATTTTTCATCATAGGCAGATCTCCCTCTTATGTACATGAGAATGACAAACAAGTGCTTTCGCACTCAAACATGCAAGCATTCATTCACAATTCAAATAAAATTTTTTTAAATTTTCCAAAAATTTTGCACTCAAGCTCCAATCAATAACAAAATCATCCAAACCAAAAAATTCTCCATGTATGCTCCACTCTTCAAACCATTCAACAAACAAAACAAACAAAATCTCAATGAAAATCCACCTTCTCCACACTCTTTCCAAGAAAAATTTCGCATATCACCCAATCACATTCAATTACTCCTAATCAATCAACCAAAACCTCAAGAGAAACATCCATGGCCCACAATATCAACTAAAATTTTACAAAATCACGTAACTAGCACCAAAGCAAAATAAGCAACAAGAGATACAAGTAAATGAATGGAAAAGACATAAAAATGTAAGTAATTTAATGTAATGACCTGTAAAATCGAATTAGGATTAATAAAATTTCCTAATAATATTAGACTAAATCCCTTAAGTCTAGAAATACGATAGAAGCCTAATAAAAGAAACTAGATATTTTTCGGACTTGTTTTGCAAAAGATTCATTTTTCTTTATCTTCGTTCAACTTTCAAAAAAATTCCTAAAAATATTTCTACTCTTTTTCTCGAGTCGTTTAAAATGATAAAGTATCGAGTATTTTTATTTCTAAAAGCAGAGTTCATTTGCATTTTGCATATTATTTTATTCGGGGATCGGAAACCCTACCGGAACAAATTCGACACTCTATCTCTCTCTATCTTCTCGCGATCATCACTCTCTCCCATATCTCTCTCTCGATCAACCTTAGTCCCCAAGAAAGCCCCCACCTGCCAAAGTCTACCCCAAGTCAACCCCTTGTCACTCCAATAATGCAATAGTATATTGTATAAATACATAGCCCCTTTTGTTCGGTAAATTCTATTAAGAGACAGTCTCAAAATTCACCAACCACAATAATGCGACACGTGTCCCTTAATATCGGTTGACCGAGTTTAATTCTCGACCGCACTTGAACCGATTTTTTTGGTCTATTTCCGGTTCTAACTCAACCACCGTTAACGTCGTGAGAATATCAAATTAAAATGCTGCCATCCTTATCTACCCAAATCGAACTTTAGATCTAAAATAATTTAGCCCTATCCATCTTCTTCTTCCTCGCACGCCACCATCGGCCGCCGCTTCACCACCATGGCGATTTCGTCGATACCGTTTCACCCAGCCGTGCAGCCTCTCCACCAGCCGTTGAAGAGGTAGAGCCTCTGCAAGCATTCGTTTCTCGAACCTTCTTCACGCGAAGGGCCGCTTCTTCGTCCCTAATGTACGGTAAAAAATTGAACCTTTTTTTCTACTCAAGTAGCTGGAGAACAAAAATGCTCTTCATCTTCCTCCAGCATTTTCAATAAGGCGCTGATCCTAAATCTATGCAGTTTCATCGAAGCTTTTTTTTTTTTTTTTTAAACAATTGTGCGTCTATATATATTCCGAATTTATGAGATGAGACATGGTTATTCAATCTCACACCAGCAAGAGCATCACTGCCACAATCCCTTAGTACTTATTCCGAGTAGAGTATATAATATGTGGCTATTCTAACTTTCTAAGTTTTCTTCCTTTCTTCGTAGTCAATGTACTCCTTTTTTCTTTATATTGATTGCAGATATTAAGTTCTTATCATTTGCTTAGAAGTCAGGGAAAGGGTTGGTGATTGCAGTTCATGTGTGGTTATTATGCTTGATCTTGCTCAGCTCACAGCTTTATTATTCATGTGTGCAGCAATGAAACTTTCTATTCCATATTTCATCATGGTATGTTGATTGATCAATTGCATCTTTGTTGTGTTGTGTTTGCTCTTGCAACGTCTAAAGTGAGTCAACACCAAACAATGCCATAAGACCAATCTTTATATCTTTTGTACGTTTAAATAAACACCAGATAAAATAAATATATCTAGTTTTTGTTATGCATCGTAGGTTCAATTGACTGACTACAGTGAAGCTTTTACAATGAAATTCTGTATGCAGGTTGATAGATGAGTCAAAACACTGTAATCTCAAATCAACTCATCCTTCTGATTTACTGCACACATGGGATTCTTTGGATGCAAGGTTTTCTCTTGATTGCATATAATTGTTAATTTTTGAATAAGATACATTGCTCCACATCATCCCGTATATTTGCATGTAGTGCTTTATTGGAAGTCGGGGGTGATCATGTCATTTTGGTTCTTTGCTTAATCAATATTAGTAATTATTGAAAATGGAAACTGAAAACGAAGGATTTTGTAGTTCAAGAGTTATTTAAATCATGTTTTCTGATGGAGATGCTTCGATTTAGAATGAGTGTTCTGTATCGCGAATCTTTGTATCAAATACAAGCTTCTCATTTCTATCTCCTTTAGGTTGTTAAAGTGTATGTTATCTGGTTCTGATTCCGGTATACAGTTTTCGTATTTCATAACCTTCTTGCTTTTACCAGTTAATTGGTGTTTAGCTTCAAATGTAATCTTTGCTACCAATGATTATGTCAGACTTTTTAGAAGTAAATAAACTAGTTGATGCTTCATAATCATTTTCCAAATTAAAGCTTTATGATTCCATTTTCCAATTGCAGGTTTACACTTACACAAGGAAAACTTGCGGGGAATGGTTTGTAGCCACAACTTACCTATGAAAAATTCCGACATGAGTCAGGCGCAAAACTCACTCACTGTGTGATCTCGACATATAGCAAATATTATCGGTTAGGTACTTTAATTCAAAACTAACACCGTTAACATCGTGAAATAGTGTCAGAATTGAAAGGACATTTACAAAGCTGGCATCCATCAAATAATCTATAGAACCCCCCTCGCCCCATCTTTCCTTTTGACCTCTTTCCACCATTGCTCATTACCACATCCTCAAGAAAATACAATCGCTGCCGCCGGCTGTTAAAATTTTGGTAGAGGCATCCCAAAGGCTCTCCCTAACCTTCAGAATTGTTAGATGCAGCGCAGTAAGTGAGAGTTTGAGGAGGAAAATGGCTATGCGGCATAAATGGGAACTAGGTTTGTGTGAAGAAGTCAAGCAGCGTTAAGAGAAATGGTTATATCGGAATCTGAATCGGAAGAGCGTTGTGTTGTGTTCACGCACCGGCTCTGGTAAGCCTTTGGTCTTAAGTTTTATTGTGATAGGTAAATGGTTTTAGATATGTCTCTTGACCACATCTGGACTTTAGTACGTGTCGGTCCACCTCTCATCTTTTGATTGGTAGGAGTTGCTAGTTGATTTCGAGATAATTACTTAGGCAATTTTTTTGGAAGATGTCGGTGATGAAACCCTGTTACCATTTCTCTTCTTTGAATAAGAAAATGTAGCACAAAATTAGATATGCTTATGTTGCTTGCAGCATACATGATGGAGGAGATGACAATTGTGTTTAATGGTGTTATTTGACTAGATGTTGAGGTGCACAGCAATGAACTTTAGTATACTGCTAATCTGTGCCATTATGATTCCTTGTCCAAATTCTCTTATGGCGTATTTGGTGATGAATTCAATTGCAGTTTATAATTTTTAAACTCCATATTTAGTACTGAAATACATTGTTTTCGCATTGGATATTTGTTCATGTCTTTTGCCACTCCTGTCGGGACTTGTTGAAAGTGATATGGACAGGTGATGAGTAGATCATGTATACGAATTTTAACACCGACTTCTCAATCTTGTACTTTGAGGCTAATGTTGCAACTTGGAGGTAACATACCTCAAGGATTAAGTTTCTTAGCAACTCACTGTTGTTGTTTGCTAGAACGATGGAAAATTATTAAAGAAAAACATAGATGCTCAATCATCCTCTTGTCGCATCTTTATCTCATGTAACCGAATGGCAGTTTCTGGAAATTTCTATGCATAAAGAGTTGTTTTGGTGTCTTGTGAATAAGAACAAGGATAGATGCCAGCGGTCTTGTTTTGGTGTCTGGTGTTTATGCATAAAGAGTTGTTTTAGTGTCTTCAGAGATGTTCCATTTCTTTCTGTTACCCCAAGGCAGGAGCACTGCAATCTCTGATATGTGGAACTTGAGAAAGTGAAATGCTCCCTTCCTGCTCTTTCAAGGTACATTCTTTCTCATAAAAATACTGCTTCAGGTTTGTACAAAAATTCAATTTCTTGCTCTCTTTCATTTTGCAGAAGAGAGGAACCGATTGCTGATTTAAAAGATTCCCATCTGAAATTAGTTCCTCAGCATTTATCGAGGACATTGATTCGAGTCTGCAGTTGCAACCTTGTATTTACCGCTGGAATGTTTTTAAATCCATCAAAAAATACCCATCGAAGAGTGGAAGAGAAGAAGATTGAGATTAAAATTACATATTTCTCGGCATTACCGTCTCATAAGTGTGTTGATATGAGGTGAGAGCGGGGTGAGAGAAGAGTGAGGAGAGAATAATGAAATGCAAGCGCCGCCTTCTAATTTGATTGAGTGGTTAAAATTTTATTTCTGGAACGGTTTTTTTTGTATGGCGGGAATAAAGAGGGCGCCTTTTTTTCAACTGTTAAATTTGATTTTGTGGGGGGATTCTTTTTCTTATGGCGGGAATGAAAGGATAAAATAAAAATTCTACCACAATAACTATTTGCTATACTTTTGTTTAATGTTTTGAATTACTCCGTAATATAATGCCGATTATGAATACCATATTTATTGATTGAATATAGTATTGTACTTTTGTTATTCTTATAATCATTCTTATAAGTTGAACACTAAATTTTAATATTGTGAATTGGATAACAAACTCATGATTCAATCATATTACTTTAATTTAATATTATAATTTTATTTTTTTTACAATTGTTCGGTCTTGGTATAAATTTTATTAATTTTGGTAATATAAGTGTATACCCATATTATCCGAAATCTCCACCGATTCAACTCGACTAGTGACTAGTCAAGTAAAATCCATTTCTATTTTCACTAATTCGTGGTCGACTTTTCAACTAGTGGACATCACTAATTAGTGAAATGACTTTTTGTTTTCACCCACTAATATAGGATCGACTCGTTGACTATTGAACATCACGTTTTACTAATTATCTGAGGGTATTCACCGATTCGACTCAATTAGCGACTAATCAAGTGATATCCCTTTTCATTTTCACTAATCTACTAATTCGGAATGGATTCTTCGACTTGTGGACATCACGTTTCACTAATTATCCGAGGATTTCACTAATTCGGCTCGATTAGTGACTAATCAAGTAAAATCACATATCATTTTTACTAAACCGCTAATCCGGGATTGACTCTTTGACTAGTGGACTTCACATTTATTTAATTATCCGAGTATATCCACACATTCGACTTGATTAGCAACTAATCAAGTGAAATCACTTTTCCGTCTTCACTAATTCACTAAACCGAATTCGACTCTTCGACTAGTGTACTTCATGTTTCACTAATTATCCGAGGAACTCCACCGATTCCACTAATTATTGGGGAGAAAAATATTTTTATATTCAAATTTATAAGTAATTAAGAATAATCTCTTATAAACATTGAAATATTGATTATAACTTTTAATTTATTATTTTTAAATTATGTATATTAAGTAGAATGCTACTATATGGCCGGCACATTATGGTCAAATATCATTATTGAATTGTAATGACAATAATTTTGCTAAATTCAATTTTAATACTCTCGGCTAAATAGTACTTGTATGTATACGGAGATTCAATTTTGTGACTATGATATTGTAATAATAAGATTTTAAAAAATATTTAATTATAATAAGATTTTCGAACTTATATATAATTGCAAATTTTGTATTGAGGTTATATCATGAAAAGAATATTGGAGTATAATATTTTGGGATGATTAGCAAAAAAAAACCCCAAACTACTCTCTTTGGTTATCGAATTTACTTCGAGTGCTATTTTTCCACAATGGAAAATTCACATGATGCGCAAAAAAATACTCTAAATTTGTCATAAAATAACATAGTTTAGTAGTACGATTTAATTAAGAAAATTAAAAATAATCAAAAATTGTTGTAAATTTTATTATTGTGAGTTGTATAATAAACTCATAATTAAATCATATTACTTGAATTTAGTATTATAATTTTACTATTTTTACAATTGTTCCATCTTAGTATATAATTTAGTAATGTAATACCCATATTATAATTTAATCTTGGTATAAATTTTAGTATTATGAGTTTGTATCATAAGTTGACTAATCAAGTGAAATCACTTTCCATATTCACTAATCCAGGATCGACTACTCTTCACCTAGTAGACTTCACGTTTCGCTAATTATTTGAAGATATTCACCGATTCAACTCGATTAGTGACTAATCATGTGAAATATATTTTTTCATTCACAAATTCACTAATCCGTGATCGACTCTTCGACTGGCGAACTTCGCATTTCCCTAATTATCCGAGGATCTCTACCGGTTAGAGAATTGTTGAAATATAAAATGGATTTAACTTAATTACTCACTAACCAAGTTGAATTATTTTATTATCATCGGATGTTTAGTGATTAGTTGATGTCCACTTATCGAAGAGTCGATCGTTGATTAGAGAATTAATAAAAATAGAGAAGGGATTTAGCTTAATTACTCACTAATGGAGTCGAATTGCTCTATATCCTCGGATATTTAGTGATTAGTTGATGTATACTTATATAAGAGTCGATCATTGATTAGAGAATTACTAAAATATAAAAGGGATTTAGCTTAATTACTCACTAACCAAGTTGAATTGTTTTATTATCATCGGATATTTAGTGATTAGTTGATGTCCACTTATCAAAGAGTCGATCATTGATTAGAGAATTAATAAAAATATAGAAGGGATTAAGCTTAATTACTCACTAATGGAGTCGAATTGCTCTATATCCTCGGATATTTAGTGATTAGTTGATGTATACTTATATAAGAGTCCATCATTGATTAGAGAATTACTAAAATATAAAAGGGATTTAGCTTACTCACTAACCAAGTTGAATTGTTTTATTATCATCAGATATTTAGTGATTAGTTGATGTCCACTTATCGAAGAGTCGATCATTGATTGGAGAATTAGTAAAATAGAAAAGGGATTTAGCTTAATTACTCACTAATGGGGTCGAATTGCTCTATATCCTCGGATATTTAGTGATTAGTTGATGTATACTTGTCGAAGAGTCGATCATTGATTAGAGAATTACTAAAATAGAAAAGGGATTTAGCTTAATTACTCACTAATGAAGTCGAATTGCTCTATATCCTCGGAGATTTAGTGATTAGTTGATGTCCACTTACCGAAGAGTAGATCATTGATTAAAGAAATAATAAAATAGAAAAGGGATTTAGCTTAATTACTCATTAATGAAGTCGAATTGCTCTATATCCTCGGATATTAGTGATTAGTTGATGTATACTTATCGAAGAGTCGATCATTGATTGGAGAATTAGTAAAATATAAAAGTGATTTAGCTTAATTACTCACTAATGAAGTCGAATTGCTCTATATCCTCGGATATTTAGTGATTAGTTGATGTATACTTATCGAAGAGTCAATCATTGATTGGAGAATTAGTAAAATATAAAAGTGATTTAGCTTAATTACTCACTAATGAAGTCGAATTACTCACTAATGAAGTCGAATCTACGTCAAGCAATAGCCGTGGTGTGCCACGAGAACTCGCTTGTGGTGAGCGAGTTGTTGCTGAAAATGGATTGAAGACAAGAGGCTTATCCCACATTACAAGGTTTGTTACTTATCATTGATTAGTTGATGTATACTTATCATAATACTACTATTTTAATAAATATACAATAAAATAATACCCGTCGAATTTCAACGGGATACAAACTAGTATATATATATAATAATACGATTACACATCTCTATCCTACGTGGAATTATTATCAAATAAATTATTATTGATGCCACACAAATGCTTCCCATCTTTTCTAATTATTATATCTCATGTCACGTAGAATGTTGCCAAAAGATTAATTTTAATTATTTATATAATGATGCAGCATAGTCTATACGTAGGTATCAAGAAGTTTAACCAAAAAATATATGTAAGTAAACAACAATATATAATTAATAATTAAATATTTATCTGGCATACAACTAAGCCATCATATTTAAGATCAATAAATTAAACAAAATCACCTGTTATTTATTGTAGTATAAAAATATATCAAATCAGTGTATAGTAGCTATGGTTTCTAAATACTCCAATAAGTATGAAAATTACGTGATATAAGTATATAAGGAGTATAACTAACTCAAAAATATTATAACTTTTTAATTTAGACCATGTATTAATCTTCATTATTTTCTATAATAATTTCAATCACCATATATTTTTTAAATTAATTACTCGAGAAAATGTTACCACATTGACATGTTTTCCAAATACATTGAGCCAATGGGCCACTTGATAATCAAAATAAAATTTGAACTCATTATATTATATATACAATGAGTGTATTGACATAAAAAAATATGTAATAGAAAAATGATACTCCCGTTAACTTATTCTTTTACTCATTTTTTAGGATTACTTATTCATTTAGTATTAAAACTATTAGATTAATAATCGGCTATATACTTTGTTCTTTAATTAATGGAATGGAATGACAAAAATATTCTCATTTAAATAATACATACACAAAAATGATCCGTCGAAACTCGACGGACGGTACACTAGTAAGTATATTAATTAGTTGTGAGTATCATAAAATTTATATTAATTTTGGACTTGAAGTAACATATTTACACATCACTTTCTTTCTCAATTTATTTAATTAGAAAGTAATTAATTTTTAAATAATTACAAATTGCAGTACTAATTAAAGTTAAAATATAAATTATTTATGCAAGAAAATTATCCATATTACTACTCCTAGTCCTAATAACTTAAACTATATGGATGAAAAAAAAATCCGTATTCACTTCTCTTAAAAAAAATCCGTATTGATTCCAAAAAAAAAAAAAACAAAAAAACCGTATTCCTCAATTTCCTCCCCCAAACTGAAAGATATTCCCTCCCAAAATGAACGGCGCGAAATGAAACAATTGGATTCCCGCTCCTTTCTTCACGAGAGTTTAAATTTAATAAAATTTTTGCCTTTCCATTTACTTGCAAAGAATTTCCTCCCCAAATGGAATTAGGGCGCGTTGTTGATAGTGTGCTCTCAATTTTCACATGAAAGTAGTCCTTCTATTGTCCGCCAGCAGTGAGTACCGACTACCGAACGCCGTTGCCTCCCTAACGCAGCCACCATAGCGGCGGCCCTTACTCCCTTCTCTTCCTCATTACAACCCTAGATTTTCCCATTTTATTCTTTCTTCGATAACCCCCGCCACCATCGCCACTGCCTTCTACAGTACCGACCACTCAGCTTACTAAAATGTCGCTGCGCTTAGTCCAGCCACCAGCCTATTCAGCCGACCGCTGGTCACCGCCGTGAGTTCCTGCGCCATCCCATCGGCTTCGTCTCGACCACCCGCCGGAACGCCGCCGCCTTCGATTGGGTTCCCACACTGGTTCTGAGCTTACCTTTCGCCTCTTGTTTATGTCTAGTAATTGTGGATTTTTTTTGTAATTTCTTTTGATGATCTGCTAACGTCATTTAGTCATTTAGGCGTGTTTCTTGACAATAGTTTTATGGGGTTTAATCGTAATATGATTAATTTAGTCTGCCTCAGTCCATCCCTCACCCTTTGATTGATTTATTCCATGTAAAATCGGTAGCTAACATTACGGATTTGGTGGCATTTTAAAAGGGAAAAAAACCCTTGTTTATTCCGTCTGAATCATGGTGTATTAAAAA
Organism: Mentha longifolia; assembly: GCA_001642375.2. Taxonomy (NCBI): domain Eukaryota; kingdom Viridiplantae; phylum Streptophyta; class Magnoliopsida; order Lamiales; family Lamiaceae; genus Mentha; species Mentha longifolia. The sequence goes on along the minus strand of CM038111.1, from coordinate 9,025,049 downwards.
TCATGCAAAAATATGCACTGAATCCTGCCAATCCTATTGTTCAACATGAAAAGGAGGAATTTATATGCTTTAGATTACTTGTTGAATTTCAAAGGTCATTCTTAGGATGCTTGTTGAATGGCAGGTTCTTTGATTTTTCAAAGACAGCAGCTATGAAAGCCTCAAAATCATTCGGGTTATGAAATTATGAATTTAATCTGTGTATACTGGCATTTAACTTTAACTATGGTGTTTCAATGTTTCTTCATAAGATCATCGATTCTGATTATGCACTCTGAGAGAATGAGCACTTCTAAAGCCTATCTTTCTATTTAGTTTTACTATTTGCAAATCAGACGGTTGACTATGGTTTACTAAGAAGCTTCATTCTGTTTAATTTAATGTTTGACAATGCTCTTACTTTCCTTTAGAATCCTAGTGTGTGCGTATTGCATAGAATATTTTTATTTGAGTGGTCTGATGATCTGATTTGATTGCAGCAACCATCCTATTCCATACCTTTATGACGTTAATGCTTTCCAGTGCTATCTATTAGCAAATGTTCAAAAGACTAACAATGGAGCTATAAACCAGGTAAACTATCAATTATCAATCATCGTATTCATAAATATCTTTACATTTTATTTCTTTTCTGCAGATCAGATATTTGTCAACTGGTGGCATCTATGTAATAGCTTCAAAAGATGGAGCTATTCGATTGTGAGATAGGGTAACATTGCAGTCCATTCGTTCAATTCTTAATGCTCATGGAACATCAGAAGGTACTAGCGCAATTTTTACAAAGGATCAAAGATATGGATTTGCCATGTCATTGATTATAGGAGTAGTTATAAGTGGTGTAAGTTCAGAGGTTCTGTTTTATGATATACTGCTTTTACAATTTTCTGGACAAACTTAAATTGAGGCATGATTCCATAAATCTTCCTAAACTTATGAGTAGGACAGAAGAATTGTGGATAAAGTCTCTTCTTTCTTCAGGAAAAGATTCCTATATGTATATCTTGTTATGACAAGTGTTACCTGGCTTATTCTTAGACATTCTAAGCAAGAACACGATCAAGTTTTGTGGCTTAGAAAGATGAGCTAGATGCAAGTAAGGTCTCTTGCAACTTCTAAGTTACATGGTTGTTCATGTTATCTCCCACAATAACTCTTTTTCTCTCGCATTGATGTTATCTATGCAAAACTTTTTGTTTACCTACCACACAGTTAATTCTAAATCTTCCTTCTGCTGTTTTGGTAGATACTCTATTGGTTTTCATTATTTATGCTTCAATTTTCAGATTTGTTGTTGGTTCTGAGTACATGGGGCGTCAGCTGAAAATTGCACTTCTTTGTTTGATTATTGCGGTCTGGATTCAGCAGACTCTTTGTGGAAAGTAATACCATAACTAGAGAGTCAAACATATTTATGACAAAATATATCATATGGAGATTTAATTCACAATGATGATAGAACAATTAGCTTGGCCAATTACACTAACATTAGACTGGATGACTATGCAATTACTTCATGTACGAGAATTTCCTTGTTTCCTAATAAGTTATGCTTGCTTAAATACTTTAGCTTGTTGTCTATACAAGGACTTTATCCGAGTTAAAGCCTTCAAAGAAGAAGATTTCAGTCAAAATTGCTTTCATAATTCTTACTCTGTCTCATCCTCACGGCTATTTCATTGGTGGCTATAATGTTATGGCATGTCTATTGGAAGGATAAGCATCCAGTTCAATGGGCTTCATCTCCATCAGATAGACTAACAAGTTGTAGTGTTGGTGTAAACTTGACGAGTCATGGTTCTTCTCCTATGCCAGTATACAAATGATACTCCTCTGCCAAACCTTTTATGAGTAAATATTTAGATTCACACTGATGTAACCATTATGTGATTCCAGTATGTATCCAAAAAATTATTAATGTTAATCTTGTAAAGAATTTCTGAATGTGGACTTTGTAAAACTTGACTCCACTTTCCCACTGCAAGCTATTTTTAATGAAACGGAGGAATTCATACTCTTCATTGTTGAATTAAGCAATGAGGTAGGTGCATTTATTTGAGTTCATTATTTTTGGTATAAATGTAGTAAGATATTCTTCCCTTAGTGATGTATTTTATGTTCAAAATGCTGATTGTGAGGCCTTTGAACCATATGTGAAGTCCTTGTCCAACAAATAACGCGGGTGTAGTTAAATAGTTTTATATAATTGTCCCAATTTTTGTTGCGTTTTTATTTCTTGCTATGCTTGTGATGGTATCCAAACAGTTCTCAGTTGGAGTTTGAAAGCATTTGTTATAATACTTGAAAGATTATACATTTATCAGAACTCACACAAGCTTAAATAATTCTTTACGTTTGCATTCTTGAAATTAAAATTGGGGTTTTCTTAATTTTCCACATGGAAGCAAAGCAATGAAATGTAAAAGAATGAAATATGTAGATAAAGGCAATTTTGGTTCATGATCAAGTTCTTGATTCTAAAATTTATACCAAAATTCAATTATAATATGGGTATACAATTATATTACTAAATTCTATACTAAGATGAAACAATTGTAAAAATAGTAAAACGTGTTTCCACGCTTCTTGATGATGGATTTTAAAATGGATTTTTGAAGAATTTTTTTTTTACGGAATACTTGGACAGTTGTAGTCTCCCATAAAAGGAAAAAACTTTGAACATCCATTTTAAAACCCATCGCCAAGAAGAAGTGTGGAAATGCGTGCCGAAAGAAAAGGTCCAATAAATGGAGGACGGAAGGAGTAATATGATTTAATTATGAGTTTATTATACAACACAATATTAAAATTTACAACAATTTTTGATTATTTTTAATTTTTCTTAATTAAATCGTACTACTAAACTACATTATTTTATGACAAATTTAGAGTAATTTTTCGTGCATCATGTAAATTTTCCATTGTGGAAAAATAGCACTCGAAGTAAATTCGATAACCAATGAGAGTAGTTTGGGTGTTTTTTACTAATCATCCCAAAATATTATACTCCAATATTCTTTTCATGATATAACTTCAATACAAATTTTGCAATTATATAGTATAAGTTCGAAAATCTTATTATAATTAAATGTTTTTCTAAATCTTATTATTACAATATCAATAGTCGTACAAAATTGAATCTCCAAATACATACAAGTACTATTAGCCGAGAGTATTAAAATTGAATTTAGCAAAATTATTGTCATTACAAATTATTGTTTCACCATTATTATTATAATTGAAATTGTATATAAAATCTTATTATTGTATTCATTTCTTATTATAAACGAAATTTGTATGAATTTTACTATTATAAATATGCCGAGAATCTAGATATAATAATATCATATTGCATATATGAAATCAGAAAAAGAAAAAAAGAAAAAAAGAAAAAAAGAAAAAAGAAGAACAGATAAATGAAATGTTAATAGTTAATACATAGTATTCCTTAATCGACAAGAAAAGCAACACAATAATAAGAATTCACATTATACTGAGGGCACCTACTTCCAATATAGCTAGGCAGTAGGCTCTACTAACGGTGTTACTTTAATTGACGGCGGTTTTTATTAAACCGGAAATAAACCAAAAAAATCGGTTCAAGTGCGGTTGAGAATTAATCCGAGTCTGGCGATATAAACATACACGTGTCATTCAGTTTGTGGAAAGTAAAATTTGCGCCTGACTCCGCATAGAGGCTTCCCTTTTGTTCATGAACATAGCCGCCATTTCCCTCCAATGATAAGCCCCGATTTCTTTTTACAATATTAAAACATTCCCCCTACCTTATTCCCCCTAGTACCTACGACATAGCCCCCATTTCCCATAAGGAGTATTATTCCTTTTGCCTTAATTACCACCTTATCACCACCGCCAACTTGCCTTCCTAGATCATCACCATCGTCATCATCCTTCGGCCTTTCACTCTATAAATAGCCCCCTTCATCCTCTTCATTCTTCGCTCATCCCTCTCTTCTTTCCTCTCGTCCCTAGCTAAGATAACAACCCCTCTTGTCCCTCTCTTCATCGTCTTCTTCACCCCCATCTTCATCTTCGCCATCATCATGGCCACCGTCCAAACTCCATAGCCACCGATCACCTCCTCCGTCATCTTCCTTTTCTTTCTTTTCCTTTTCTTCTTCGCCGATCACCATCATCCCAAACACTTCCCCTCTCCATATATATATACCTATCTTAGCTCAAAACCACATAGCAATCGCCAAAACCAAGCTTGAGTTGTTCGAAGTTTTACTCCGGAGATCAAGCTCGAGGTACGCCGGAAACCATGGCTGCCGCCGCCGCCGACCTTCTTCACCACCTCCATTTTGAGTCTAGTTAGTGTCCACGTGTTCATGGTCTTACATGCATCATTATTATGAAGTTTATTTGCATGAATTATGCTTACGTGATTTTATTTTATTTTTCGAAAGAGCATGCTTAACTATGTCTAAACTTCCCCGTTTCTAAAACCGTTTGTTGTTTTGAGTTCATGTCGAAGCTACAATCATTTTTCCCTTCTACCGCTTTTTGATTCGGCGCCTCGAAAACTATCGAAAGTTGACGTTTTGCGAAAACCTTATTTTCTTATTTTTGTTAATTTCCGTCGCCGACTTCTTCTTAAAATTAAATGTTGTCCTATCTTTCCTTCACCACCTTGCATGACTAATTTCTTTAATTAATATTGCTCTAATAAATATTTATAACAACTTTTCTTTGTATGTCGAATCCATGCGAACGTCCGAAATAGGAGTTTAATAATTAAAATAATATAAGAATAATTGTCATAGAATAGAAAGTTGTCTATGTTTAAAGCTCTTATCCTGATCAAGTTTTCTGCTTAGATCTTACACATCTTTCGGAAGATTGCGCGCGCCGATGCGAGGGTTGGGGATTTACCTCCCTTGCATCTAGAGAGAGGTGGTGTAACCTCGGTGGATAGGCTTAGCAACATATGTTAAGCAAATTCATTATGTAGCATTTTTGCCGAGTCAAGGGCGTTATATAATCGATGGGACCGAAGAGCCCGTTAAGTCGATATATTTATTATAAGAGTAACATGAATGTCCAGTCGGTACCGAAATTTATGAGCACCTTTTTGCTCGACTACTTCCTTCTTTTCTCCCTACTCTTTTTTCCCGAATCCTGCTTTCTTTTGCGGAGCAATATATCCCCACTGGGTACAAATGGTTTGTACTCAGCCCCTGTGAAACTTCCTTTGTTTTACAGAATTTGAATCGGAGCTGGGGGCGTGATCGAGGTTCGAGAGAAGAGAGAGGACGACGAGGAGATGCCGATGAGGCAATGGACTTTTGGTTATGTTACCATTTACCTTATTCTTGAATTTCTATTCGAACAAACTCTTATTCTTCTACGTCATCACTTTGACGTAGCTTATCCTTCTCCTCGTTAATAAAAGACTCTCAAGATAATAAGCTTTAATAATTAATAATTCAAGACTTATTCGATACGATTCATGATTTCTTATCTCGTACGCTTCCGCTATTTACTTATCTTCTTTCGTACGTTTCTCGCATGCTATATATACTATACTTATGTTTTTACATGCTATACCTATACTACTATACCTATAGTATTGCATGCCTTATTTATATTATCATATGATGAACTTGTACTATCGCATGCTAAACACATACTATCACATACTATAATTATACTATACTTATGTTTTTACATGCTATACCTATACTACTATACCTATA